>RJWM01008672.1:0-71818 GCA_004363535.1 Dasyprocta punctata
CCTTTTCTGTCTTTTAACTGGCTATTGCTGTTAGAGGTAAAACGGTTATTTTTTCTCTATTGTGTACTTAACCCATCCACTTTGACACACTGATTAGAAGATTTCATAGGTTATTCTCTTGACATCACTGGGGCCCCTTGGTTTTCTCCTGATTGTAGGAGACTGCGTCTGTGGCCACCTTTAAGTGTGATGGTGGTTGCGATTTTATGCTACTTATTATTTATCATGCTGATTAAGTGACTAATACTCCTAACTTTCAAGGAGGTTTTCTCCCCCTTTTAATTAGAAGTGGGTGTTGAATGTTATCTAACACCTTGGCAGTGCAGGCTATTTATACATTCTGTGTAATTATGTCTTTTATCTATCTAAACGTCCCCCTTTGTTCTATGTAATAACACTCCCCCCTTTGAATTCTCCTTTGTCTGAAATAGATTCTACCACCTCTGCTTTAAAAAAAAAAAAAAAAAAAAGTTCTTTTCATTTGTATTATTTGTTAATTTTTTGGCCCATCTCTTCATTTTTAATCTTTCCGTACCATTGATTTTCAATGTCTTGCGTAGTTAAACAGCTAATAAATATTGGCTAAGTGCCTACTTGGTGCTGAACCTAGGATTAAACCCCTGGAATATGGAGAAGCGAAAGAAGACAGCCTCGCCTGAAGCAGGCTCTGTGGCAGGCAGGATTGGGGCAGCTGTAGTTCCTGGGGGGGCCTGGTCAGCTTAAGGGCTCAGCAAGGCTGCTGGGAGGTGACAGATTTGTCACACAAATATGTACACAAGATCACTGGAAGAGTCCATCAGTCAGGCCTCAGGCAGAAAGGGAGTTTGAGTGCTTTGGGGTCCAGGCAGCTCAGCACCCTTTGGAAATTTGGAGGCTGCCCTAGAACACCATCACCGACTCTGAAGACAGGGTGCTTCTCCTTTACGCTCTCTCTGTCTCCTCTGGGCCTCTGTGTTGGCTGATCCCTCGGCCTGGATACGGTTGCCCCTGGGTCCTCACAGCACATGCCCCACCTCTCTCAAGTCTGAATGTCACTTTCTCCATGCAGCCTTCTCTGAACTCCTCTCTCGCAAGGCAGCACCCTCCCCTACACCGGGTCACTCTTAAGCCTTTGCCTTACTCTGCTTGGTCTCCCATGTCTGAGCACTGCCTGGCCTTGTACCTATATTCATGTGGGTCTTCTTTTATTGTCTTTGCCATTTACCTATTATAGTAAGAGCATTCTCTGCTGGATCCTCAGCACAGGGAGCTGTAGATTTTCTTTCTTTTTTTTTTTTTTTTTTTTTTTTTTTTAAAAAAAAATTTTTAAGAGAATAAAACCAAATGAAATAAAATAGAATAGAGCCAATCAAAACAAAACAGTGAACACAGTACATGACTTCAAAAAAAGATCAAAGGAAATCAATAATGACTACCATAATGCCTCTTGTTGTCTTCAAAATAACTGCCCATACCATCAAGCATAATAAAATCAAACAAAATAGTACAAAATAAAACCAATAAAAGCAAAACAATGGAAACAATTCAGGACTTCAAGATACTAATAAAACAATAGTGGTTACCATAATGCCTCTTGTTATCATCTAAGTAGTTGCCTATATCATCAAACATAATGCAATCAAACAAATCAAAATAGAATAAAATCACTCAAAACAAAACAATGAAAGCAATACAGGACTTCAAAACAAGGTAATAGGAAATCAATAATGACTACCATAATGTATTTTGCTATCTTTGAAATAGCTGTCCATGCCATCAAATATAATAAAATTACACAAACCAAAACAGAATAAAACCAAACTAAACAGAACAATGAAAACAATACAGGATTCAAATCATGACAATAGATTAACAATGGCCACTGCCTTCCCTTTTTATACACTTTCTCCCCTTTCACTTTCACAATATGTATTGTGTATTTTGAATCCTACTAACTCCTTTAGTTTTTTATACTAGGGAGATAACACGATGTTCACCCATGTGACTCTGGATCATTTCATCCATGAGCATGATCTTAAGCTGTATCCAATTACCTAAAAGTGCCTCAAGGTTATCTTTCTTTATAGTTGAATAGCTTTCCATTGTACAAAAATGCCCTGTCTTTCTTGTCCACTCTGCAGCTAATGGGCAAGCTACCCCCACTTCTTTCTGGTTCCCTGTTACATACAGCATTGTTCTCTCTCCTTTGACTTTCAGTCTATGAACCCCCTTTTGAGTTAAATGTATTTCTTGTATAAAGCATATTGATGAATCCTCTTTCCTGCCTGTGTTTCTTTCTCTTGGTGAATTGAGGCCATCTGCATTAATGGTTATGGCCATCATCTCTGCCATGCTGTTTTCCTACTGTTGGCTACCTACTTACCGTCTCCATTTAATTGTCTGCCCTGCTTGGTGATACCTCTCTGCTGCTATTTCTGGAGCTGTGGTCTTTTTTATCTCTCTCTAGAATGTCCTTCAGTATTCTTTGTAGGGTTGGTTTGGTGGTCATGAATTCCTTCAGTTGATCTTTGTCATGGAAGTATCTTGTTTCTCTGTTAATTTTGAAAGATAGTTTTGCAGGGTACATCAGTCTGGGTTGGAAATTGTTTTCTTTCAGGACTTGAAATACTTCGCTCCAAGCTCTTCTTGACTTGATGGTTTGTGTTGAGAAGTCTGTTATGACTCTGATGAGTTTTCCTTTATAGGTAATCTGTTTCTTTTCTCTAACAGCTTTTAATATTCTGTTCCTGTATTGAATTTCTGGAATCTTGATTATTATATGCCTGGGTGTAGATTTATTTTGGCTATGGCTAGTTGGAGTTCTATATGCCTCCCTTGTCTGAATGTCACTTCCTTTTCCCATGCTTGGGAAGTTTTCTGATATTATTTCTGTAAATAGACTTTTAATGTCATTTGTGTTGAACTGTGCTTTTTCGCTCACACCTATTATTCTTAACTTACATTTCTTTGGGTTGTCCTGCAGCTGTTGAATTGTTACTTCCAGGTTCCTTGTTATTTTGGGATCTTTCCTTTCACAATCACAAGTTGCAAACCTGTCTTCAAGGTTTGGAAATCTATCTTCAGTTTCTTTCAAGTGGTTTTGCCAGCTTTCAATGGAGTTTTTAATTTCCTGGTCATCTCTTTGAATATGTTTCATGTATTCTAGATCTTTTTTGTATTGTGCATTCAAGGTTTCCCTCATTTTCCTATGCTCCTCCATTTTTTAATCTATGTCCTCTTTAGAGATGCCTAGCAATTCCTTTATTATGTTTTTCATGTCTTCTTTTACCTGCTTTAGCATTTCTGTTCTAATTTCTTTTATAGCCTCATGAAGTTGTTTCTTTACTTCAGTTGCCATTGCTTCAGAAACTTTAGGTATGTGACTCACAATATTTTATGTGTTTGCATCTCCTGGACATAGTCTGCTTGGATTGGAGGCCAGAGACTGCCTTTTGTTTCTTCATCTTGACATAATCCTGGTTTCTTCTAGACAAGTGGGTACTGGGGTACCGGGCACTTCCCACGGTGGCTATAATTTCTCTGAAGTGAGACTGTTTGGTTCTTCCAGCCAGTGCTGGCTGTGGATACCTGATGATGGCCATTGGATGCACTGGTACAGGGCTGTCTGCTGCTTTTCCCAGCCTGCATTGGCTCCTGATGGCTGGTGGAGTGTGCACAGGGGTGAGTCTGGCCGCCACCTGCAGATCCGGGCTGACCATGAGTGGGGATCCTCCACTACTGCCTCTGGAGTGTGAGCAGGGGAGGGGCCAGCCACTGCCTCCAGACAGAGCTGGCTACCTGCAGGGAACCCCCACATTGGCAGCTAGAATGTGCATGGGGGCGGGGCTCAGTCTGAGCAATTTCCACGGATCTGCACCCAGCTAGGAGCTGCTAGAGGAAACCAGGAGCAGATCTGGTTCTGGGCTTATCCAGCCTGACTCCAAAATGGTTCCCAGCCAATAGCTGTCTTCTCCAGGAGGACCAAGTCTTCTGCACTCACCACCAGCTAGTGAAGTCTTCCAGGTCTGCCACTCCCCTCCACTGCTGCTCCCCTCCAATGCTGCCTCTCTCTGCAGAGGCCTCCAGGGTCACCAACTATCACATTGCCTTGCTCATGTGTCCCCAGGTTCCAACAGCTCCTCTTGCACAGTGGGTCCAGCTCCAAGCAAAGCTGCTGCCAGCTACTGCCTTCTTTGTTTTATTTTTCTTTTTACTCTTTCTGTGAGCTTCAATTCTCACTTTAGATTCTTTCTGGGTCCAGGGGGCCCACTTTCTTCCTTCTTGTCTTCCCCATGATGCTATATTCCAGCATCTGGACTGTATCTCTCAGAGAGGCTGTTTACTCCACTGCTTACTGTTCCACCATCTTCCCAGGAGGCGACGCCACAGATTTTCAATGAGAATTTTCTGAGAGAATAATGGGAGCAGCAATGATAAGGATGGGGATGGTTGTACAAAGTCACCTGGGCAAGAAAGGTGCCATCTGTGGCTGGGGGCAGGAACTCAAAGGAACCCTTCCTCCCTCAAATTCACCACTCAGGTGACTCCCCCTACCTCTGTGGAGAAGAGTATATGGTGGAGCGAGAAGGATGAGTGGAAACCATCCTTTCCTCCCACAGCGCACTGTGCACCACAGCGCACTTGTCCTGCACTCATAGCTGATGATTTTCATCTTTGAACCTATAATTTAAGTTATGCCAAAACTACATTTCTTTCTGCTCCCTGAGGTTCTCTCTGATCTGTGAAGACAGCTTACATGTTGCCTTCTTCTGTCTGCTCTTCTTTGGAGTTTCTCTCCTTACTCTGAGTTCTGGAAAAGCATCTCACATTCTCATACGAATCATTGATTTGGTTTTCTGCAATGCTGGTTCTGTCCATTTTTCACAACGGCTCACTTGAGTCTGGCTTCTCTGATGCTGATTTCCTTCAGCTGCTTTCTTGTCTCTAGGTCAAATTTGTGCTCATTTATCTCAACCTTAGCCTCTCCTTTCCAAGGTCTTTCTACTCCTTTCCCCACAGGCTTTGTCTTCTTGCACAGTCTACTAAACTTTTCTTCTGGTTGCTAGAAGAAGTCATTTTCAGAAGCACATCTTTTCTTTGAACTTCATGAGCATTTGATTCACTCATTCAGCAATGCAGTTCACTGACTACTTATTGGTTGCTGAGCACAGAACCAGGTCTTTGGAGCAACCCAAGGTCAGTAGGTCTGTGTCTCCATAAATGGTAGACTTGAGTTAGAAAACTAAGCAATTAAAAGGGTGATTTTACTTGTGACAAGTCCCAGGAATATGTATGTTGTGTTATCAGCACACCTAGTAGGGACATAGAACCTTGTTTAGGATGATAATGGAGTGCGAAAGAAGATACGACATTTTCCTATTTCTTTCATCTCACTGTTGAGTTTTTCCCAACTTCAGTTACTCTCAATGAGCCATGATTGATCCATGCCTCTTGTGGGTGACAGATAGAATAGTGAGCTCCCCATAGTTCTTGTCACTGTCCACTTGAGTATCATGCCAGTCCTTTCAGATCTACTAGGGGATGGCAGGCAGACGTGTGCAGCATCTGCCCAATCTGTAGTGTGGAGACAGGAGTAGTTCCATGCCTGTGCACTGACATTAGGTAAAGTCCTCTGTCCCCACTGCCTTGTCTCTGACTCGTGAACTCATCTGTGCTGTCCAGATAAAACCAAAATCTAGTAGGTATTGCTAATGGGCCTTTTTGGGAGGACATCAGTCCTGAGTGGGCAGTTCTAACACATGATCCCTCCCAGTGCAGTCAGCATACATTTGGTGCAGAGTTTATGGGAAACTACAAAATCATGGTGCCTATCCACAGCCCAGTCATCATTGGTAGAAGCAACCTGGATGGTGTAAGGAGACGGAAAAGGTGAGGAGCTACACCCTGCAGTGCATCCACTATAGCAAAATGTCCAGAGAACCCCAGGAAATCATGGCTTAAGGAATGGAAAACAAAAATTCATTTCTCAAGGGAGAAACAAAGTACAGACTAGCGGAGAAGGAGAATACAGCAAGGTTTCAAGGAGTTCAGATAAATATTTAAACTTCTTAAGAATTACGAGTCTCTTGGAATGGTATGCATCATTAATTCCCAGGCAGGCAGGTTAACAGTGAATTGGTGGAGAGATGGCCTCTTGAATTATTCTTTTAATGGAGTTCCTAGGTTAAAGTAGATTTCATTTAAGGTCAATCAATAGGCAATTTTATCTAGGCTTGGTGATTAAAAAGAAAACCATAAAGAAGTCTTGTGACAGTAATCATTTTGGCTCAATCAGACCTTCATTTCAACCTGGAAAGCACTGGATGAAGGCAACAACATAGATTAAGGCAGGGGTTCCCGGTCTTATTTTCTATCATCCCAAGTGAGTTTAACTCCTCCTGCACCCTGTTAACCAGATGGGTCGGTCTGTGTCCCCAGGCAAAAAGAAGAAATTCAGGCTTCTTTCTTTTCTGGTACATGAGGCACATTGGAATAATTCAAATTAACAGTGTAAATCCAGTTTATTTCTTGAATTCCCAATGATCAGTCACAGTGAATTAGTGTGAGTCAGAATTTTCATTTGACGGAAGTGATTATATTAGGCTCCTGTGCGTCTCCAGGTCCCTTCAGCACTCCTTTATTAGAGATAGCCTCGGGAAATCAGAAGAAAATGAGAGCCCAGGATCATGTATCTCAGTGATCCACTGTTGACTTCGTTAGGAAATTAGGGGTAGACAGAGGTCTCCAGAAAATGAAATTGCCTTCAGGTCTTGAAGATGGATTTAAGTGCTTTCGAAATGCATCCAGAAATTATAACATTTGAAGGAAAAGGGGTTTCCTTTCCCCTCATTTGTCCTCAGGGAGTCAAGGGAACCAGCATTCTTTTGCTGAATTGTGAGTCCTTAGGAGTGAAATATTGTGTCTTTCTTTCCTTATATATATTTTTCTTTTCTTAACAGTCCAGGACTTTTTCTAAAAGTATGTTTTACCTGATCCAGCATTTCAAGTTTATTAGATGAGCTTTTCCAAGACTTGCTATTTATTTTCACAGTCTGGCTTTTCACCAAGTCAAGAGAATGAAGAAGAAAGATCCTTGTTGCCATGTGGTTATTTTTAATAAATTGGGCTTTAAAGGGGCTGCTGGTTGCCAATTCACACGCACACAATGGAACTCTGCAGTAGTTTCCACATTAAAAAAGCAAAATTCCTGCTGTGAATCTAACGAAGAAAAAAAGCCTCAAATCTATGCTCAGTGCTTATCAAGAATCAAACTAGGAACCAGGAATATTTGAAACAATGCAGAAACTGTACTAAGGAATGTGAAATTTCTATGAGGGAAGAGAATACATCCTGTATTGGTGGGGGAGGTGTATGCATGTGAATATATTTTTCAGATTGATATTCATAGGCGAGAAAGCAATGATGTTAGGCAGCGAAAGGTTTGATATAATCGTTATTTTCCTAAAGGCCAGAGAAAAATTAGGTATTTCCTTTGGAGACAAGAATATCTTCTTGAAAGACTTTAATTATCATTGCTCTTGAAGAGGCTTGGGATCGCTTTTGGATGCATTTATTAAAATGATAAATGAGGAACAGTGACAGAGAGAGAGGAAGCCTGATTTCCAATTCCCCTGAAATTTTCAGCTCTCTAGCAGCTTGACTTTCAGAATGGCACTCAACTCTCTAAATCATTCTGAAGCAGCTCTTTGGAGCTGAGCCCCACGTGAAAGTGTGTGTGCCTAAGTGTAAAACACACCCATCCACGCTCGTAAACATCATAAGAGTCAGCATTTGAGAGGCGCAGCAAGAGGGCTGGAATCCAAACCCCGCAAGGAAGGGAAAGCTGCGGGAACACTGACGTGGGACTCTAGTTACTGGCTTTCTTTCCTTGCATTGATTTTAGACCTTGACAGCTGAGAAGTACATCTTTATCATTCTTGTTGCCTAGAAGAAAGTATTATATATACTTGAATACAACATTGTGTTTTATTTTCCAGCTCTGTCAAGATTCAATCTATGGGTATTGAATATCCACCAAAAGAACCCTGGACTATTACAGAGCATGCACAAAGCAGGTAGAGAAAAAATGTAAACCGCATTCTCTATTCAACTCTGACAGGAAAACCTCAGCCCCACCCCTTTCTCTCCGGGATTCTGACTGTTACACAGAGACCAGAGAGAAACTTAAATTGAATCTCAATTATGAGAGATATAAGTGAATGGGTGCTTTTATTGCATTTATGGAGTTTGGTCTTTTATATGATTTACTTAATTCTGTTACTAAAGAGAAAATTCCTTTTTTTTTTTCTAAATTCAGCTATACGAGCCTAAAGAGGTTTGAATAGTGGCAAACTGTAATAAATCATTTTAAAAGGGAAAACATTTTCACAAAAGTAAATCAGAGTCATTTCACTCCCTTAGAACTTGAGTTTCCATTACTTTCAGGAGGTTTTCAACTTCAAGATGAATAGACTAATCGGAAAGTAATTTATTTCAGTTCAAAGTTGGCCATATGAGTGAGTACAGAATTTTAAAACAGAGCACAATAATAAGAAATTTAATAGTGCTTATTGTGATGGCTTTTACCATTCAGCCTGTGAAGATCTAGAATTTGGAAGACCAGATTGCCAAGAGAGCTAAGGATCCAAATTGCTTAGAGGATTTGGGGTTAGATTCCAAAACACCCACTAAATCAACAGGGTGACCTCCTGGGGACTGTTGTGTGGCTGAACCAAGAATGGTGGAATATAGTGTCTACTATGTAAAAGAAAAAGTGGTCAGAAACCATCAGGAGAAAGATGCTGTGTTCATTCTCTGCCCAAGGAACCATAACATATTTTAGTGACTTCCTATTAGCTTCCGGTTAAAACTCAAATGTTTTAACCAGCACCCATTTCTTCTAACACATATACTGAGTCTCCCTTGTCTGTACATGTACAAGTGGCTTCTTCCAATATTTCATGTTTATGCCCAAGACTTAGTCCAAGGTTCTTTCTTTAGAAACCTTCCCTGGCCTCGCTGACTATCTCTTCTTTCATCTTCCCCATAGCACTTGTGAATTCCTGGTGTACCTTCATCCCCCCAACTCAGTCATGAGCTCCCAGCTCAAAGGCCAGCTTCTCCATCTCCATATTTCTCCTGGTGGGCTGAACACTGTACATTTGCCAGCCCAGACCCATTCTGCACCCCATTCCTGCCTGCTCTGGACCTGGCTGCAGCTCTGTGTAGGTTAATATTCTTACCTCTGTAGTTGGGTTAGGTTCATGATCCTTTGGCTGTATTTTATGAAACTCAAACATGCCAATTGGACTGTGTGCTCCGGCTTCTTGTCGGGAAGGTGCAGATGAAAAATTGAAGGTGGAGGGTGGGAAGAGAGGTCAGGGAATTCATTCTGCTGGCTCCTCCTCTCTGGGTTGGCCACAGCTCTAAGGATCTAGCTGAGTCCAGTCCTCCAATGAGGCAGCTCTCCCCCACAACTACTGCTTTCCCGGGGTCTAGGGACTTAGGTTCCCTCTTCCCACTGCTGTCTGTCATTGTGTTTTGTCATCCTTCATTGGATTCCTCAACCCCTTCACAGCATGGCAACAGTTCCTTCCTTAAATTCTCTGCAATTAACCTTATTGACTGTGGCATTGCTGTCCTGCCAAGACCCTGACCAATCTGTCACCAAGCCAAGTCCCTAGCAAATCATAGGAATCTGTAAATACTTAATGAATATATTTAATAAAACTCCATGATGCATTAGGTAGCTGGAGTTCAGAACCCCAGCTCTGGTTCTGGCAGGTTGTGTGATTTTAGAGGAGCCTGGGAACCCCTCAATTTTTTAAAAATGTGAAAGGAGATTTAGATCTGGAGAGCCTGGAGGCCCCTTCCACAGTCCTCCCCGCTGTCTTGCACACCTTGCTTTGACAGCGGGTGCTCACTGCAATCCCCCATCCAGTCTGGGGAGGGAGGAGGCCACCTTGAGGCCCTGCCTTGGGATCGATTCCTCCTGTGCTGTAAGGTATCGATCCCCTGACAGTGCTGCTCGGCCTTCCTCTCTATGAGGAGCCTGGAGGCTAGGGGACTGCACAAAGGCAGTATTTCTGAATAACAATGGTGCATTGTCCCGTTATTGATTGTTCTGCAGTCTAACTGGGTTAATCCAGCGCTCATCTCAGGCTCCTCCACCTTCCCCCCTTCAAAGCTAACCCCAAGCCATTGAAGAGGGAAGGGTCCCGTAGACAGGAAGGGGTTCTTTTATTTAATATGAAGTTGTTCAGCTCCAGCTGATTACATTTTTATTTCTTTTTGAGCACTGCAAGTGGATCATGGCAACAGGCCTGGAAGTTACCCTAACTTGGGCCCCAGATAGCTCCAGTCCCAGTCTTCCAGTCTTGACCTTGCCAGTGAGTGCTGAAGGGTTTGCTGAGCTGAGGCAGCTACTCACCCTGTCCCCAGGGCCTGTGCTGCTGCCCGGCTGACTCCTCCAGCAGGCAGTGGCCAGGCCACTACATTCTTCAAGGCACATGGAAACGTTTTAAATTAAATTTCCTTTCAATTCAGAAGGAAAAGTGAATAGATAGTGAGGACTATATAATCACAAGTCCAGTTGTATTATACAGCTCTGTGTCAATGGGGTTGTGAAATATAAAGGCCACAAAGACAAAAGCACTAAGGACCCACAAATCAGATGCTACCCTGTTTTGAGAGAAGCAGCCCTGAAGATATTGGTCAGGTGGAGAGAATTGGGGAACCTAAGGGTCACACGGACCTGGGGAGCTCCTATCCCACACTGGCCGGGCATCCTGTGAGGGAGGAGTTGCTGCCACTTCTGTAACCCGGCAAGTCCCAGATTTATGCAACTACAGAACATTTGGGAAAATACCAATCTTAACTTTATTTGTTTTCTTTCTCTTTTGAGCCTAGACAACATCTCAAAACTTAAATAGTACAACTTGATATTATTTTTAAAATGCCCTCTGAGAAATTGATGGCTATGAATGCCTATGTTTAAAAAGAAGCAAGGTCACAAATCAATAACCTAAACCTCCATTTAAAGAAGTTGGATAAGTAAGAACAAACTAAGTTCAAAGCAGGCTGAAGGAAGGAAATAAAGATTAGAACAGAAATAAATGGAAGAAGGAATAGAAAAACAGTAGAGAAAATCAAAGAAAGTTTGGTTCTTTGAGAAGATCAGCAAAATTGACATTTAACCAGACAAGCAGATGGACAGACAGTCAGACATCAGACAGACAGACTCTAGATAATAAATTCAGAAATAAAATAGTAGATATGACTACACATCTTACAAAAATGTAAATTTAACAATTGCAGCAGGTTATAAGGGAATCTTATGAAGAGTTGAATGGCAGCAAGTTATACATGTAGGTGAAATGTACAAATTCCTGGAAGACACAGACTATAGAAAGTGTCTCAAGAAGAAAAGTAGTATCTGAATAGATCTAAGATAAATAGAGACAGAAATCTAATCTAAGACTTCCCAAGGAGGAAAAACTCAAGATGTTTTCAATGGTTAATTCTAGTAAATATTTAAAGAAGAAATAACATCAGTTCTTCACAAATTTTTTCTAAAATTAGAAAAGGAGGAAATACTTCTCCACTCATTTTATGAAGCTAGTATTAAGCTAATCTCAAAATAAGACAAAAACATCACAAGTGAACTACACATATACCATCTGGATATAGACACAAATATCCTCAATAAAATACTAGCAAACTAATGCCAGTAATACTGTATATCAAAAGACTAAATATGTCAAGACCAAGTGGATTTACCCCAAGAATGCAAGGTTGGTTTAACATATAAAAAACTCAATCAGTGTAGTAACCACATTAATAGAATAGCAAATCCAAACCACATGATCATCTCAATAGATGCAGAAAAAGCATTTGAGAAAATCAACCACTCTCACTGAAAAAAAAACCCACTCAATAAATTGGGAACTTTTACAACTTGATAAAGATAAATTGGGAAAAGAAGGGAACTTTTACAACTTGATAAAGATAAATCACAAAAACTTCATTGCTAACATCATAGTTAATGGCAACAGGCTGAAAGTTTTCTGTCACAAGATCAGCAATAAAGCAAGGATGTCTACCTTTACCACTTTCACTCAGCATTGTATTAGAGGTTCCAGACAGGGCAGCTAGGCAAGAAAAAAAAAAAAAGGCACCTAGAATAGAAAAGTAGAGCTACACTATATGCAGATGCAGTAATCTTGTGTATAGAGGATCCTGAAGAATATTCACACACATGCATACACACAACCCACACAACTATCAGAATTAATAAATGAGTCCAATAAGATTGCAGGTAGAAGATCAATATGTGGAAACCAATTGTATTTCTATGCGCTAGCAATGAACATTGCAGAAAGGAAATTAAGAAGATAATTCCTTTTAGGTTAGAATTTTTAAAAAAAGAATAAAATAGTAATGAAGCTAACAAAGTGCAAGACTTCTACACTAAAAACTATAAAACATTTTTAATTAAATAAAGTTAAAATACATGGAAACACTTTTCTGTAGTTATGGATCCTAAGACTTAATATTGTTAAGAGGCAATACTTCTTAAACTTACCTACAGATTTACCCAATCCCTCAAAATCTCATCTATGGTCAATCTAAACAGTGGAATATTACTCAGTCATAAAAATGAATGAGGTACATAATATATAAACCTAGATAACATTATGCTAAATAAAAGAAGTCAGTCACAGAAGGCCTCATATTGTATAATTCCATTTATAGAAACTATTCCTAAGGCAAATCCATAGAAACAGGAAGAAGGTTAATGGTTCCAGGGACTGGGGAGAAAGGGAGGAATGGAGAGTGAGTCCTAATGGAGACATGCTTTTTAGGGAATGATGAGAAAGTTCTGAAATTACATAGAAGTGATGGCTACACAATTCTATGAATGTAGTAAGAATCACTGAATTGTAAATTTGAAAAAAGGGCAAATTGTGCAGTATGAAAATTCTACGTTAGTTTTCAATTCCCCCCCCCCCACCATGGAAATGCCTGCTGGGGCTTTGTTGTGTAGTAGATGAAATCTGTGCTCTTCCTCTCCATCCATCCATGATTCTCCCCTACTAACTCCGTAGCTTTCCGTACTGGAGAGCCTGGACATGTTCATTCATTCATTCATTTCCAGTATAGTACATAAGTCATGTTCTGTGTTGGGGCCTGAGGAAACAAATTGAAAAAAGCTAGACCAATCTTGTTGCTGCCTGTTTGAGTCACTTTTCTTGTTGCTGAGACAAAATACCCACACCTAAAGTTAAAGGGATGAAAGGTTTATTTAGCTCACAGTTTGTAGAGGTTTCAGTTCATAACTGGCTGGCTCCGAGGCAGAATGGATAGGCAGAAGAGAACAGTTCATGGTGGGCAGACTGTAGTAAAGCAACAAGGAAGACAGAGAAGGGACAAGCGTCTGTCTGTCCCTTACATTGTATGCAGGCTACCTGTCCTAGGGAGGTTGTAGCGTTCATACCCTTAATCTCAGCATTGGACCAAGAATTGGACCAACAAACTCTAGATTTAGCCATCTTTGAAATCCCGTCCCCATGACTGCATGTGACTTTGTGGGGGGGACATCTAGATACAAACCATAACACTGCCCTCAGAGAGCTTACAGTCCAATGCATATGCTCTTAGATCTGACTTCAGAATTTCTGTGTTTTATACCATCTTTTGTAGAGCGGGTGGGGAAATGGAGGTGATACAGGAACAACTAGCTTGTCTGATTAGAGTTCAGAATTTGGGTACCTGAAAGGCCTTATCGAACTGTGACCTGTTGGCAAAAGGTCAACTCTCCAGGTTTACATTTTGCACTTCCTACCTTGGAGTTCAGGGCTCTTGAATTGTGGGGAGAAGACCCCAAATATTCACTGTGCCTCCTGGCATGTCCTGGTCACTGTGCAATGGTCACAGGACTCCTATGAGAGGGGTCACAGCAGCAGTAGAGGTAAAATGGCCAGTGTTGGCAGATTCTGTGTGTTGATACTGCAGGGGGCTTTTACAAGCTCCATCTCGTTCCATCCACCCAGTAACTTTATGATGCCTGTTTTATAGAGGCCTTCCAAGAGAGTTGCCCAATGACACAGTTAATGAGTTGAGCAGCCACCTTGCTTCCCAACCCATGAACATTCTCCTTGCCTGGCTACTTTCTGGTTCTGCCTTCAGAATACCTAAATACCTTCTTACCCCAAGGAATGAATCTCTACTGCAGGCTCACAGGTTCTGGGCCAGATAGGTAGAATACTAGGTAGGGGTTCATAGTTCTCACTTCTGCACCCACCAGCTGTGTGTTCTTACCTCCACTGTCTCCTCTAGAAATGGGTCAATAACAATACAAATCTCAGAGAGGAGAGATGAAGATTAAATGACCTGATTGTATAAAGTGATTAACGCAGGTTATACTAGATGATTAGTAAACATGAGATCCTCTCTCACCAAACCACACAGATCTAACAGCAAAGACACTGGGTCTGCCAGTTGATCAACTTACCAGATTCCCGGGACCACGTAGGGCAAATACCATCCCCCATATCCAAATGTCTTAGCCCCTGACACAAGCAGGGAAGAGTTATTGTTCCCATATTACAGATCTAAATATAAAGGCAGAATCATTGAAGCCCAGATGCAAGCCAGATCTGACCAATTTATGCCCACAGCCTTGTCTGAGAGCCAGGACTCATTGCATTCCCCAGGCCTTGGAATGGCTCCCTTCTCAAAGAACTTTTCTTGCCAAGGTCAGATCACATCTTAGCATCTGAACAAGTCAAGTGCTTAAACATGAGTGTGATCTAGACTCAAAGGATGAGGCATGTCAGGCACCAGAGTGCGAAGTATATGAGGGCCATCACTCTTGGGGGGTGCCTTCAAGTTCAAGGCCAGCATGTGAAGCTGAGTTCCTACTCGACTCATTGTAGGACTGATTATATTTACAATCAGGAAACACCAGAAGACCTCTTTGCAGTGCAGACACAGTGGCACAGTTCGTGTATGTTGTGAACAAAATTTCCATGTCCCTGGACAATGAGATGGAAAGAAATGTCGGGGCAGTGTGGAAGGAAGTCATTGCTGAGTTTCATAGAATTCGGAGGGTGGTGCTGGCCAAATTCACCACTGATTTAAAGCTGGAAGAGATGGAAGTTTGAGGGCTGATGGCCTTGAGTTAGAAAAAATAGGGCAACTCACAGAAGCAAGCGCAGCTAACATAATGAGGATTAATAGCAAGTGTTTTGCTTGTGGGTAAAGAAGCCACTGAGTAAGCATTCCCAACAAACAAGTTCTAACCAGTAACTGAATTCAGAAGGGAAGCCAGGAGAATCAATATGGAGGGAGGATGAGAGCAGCTCCCATACCAAGCATGAAGAATGTGTGGGAAGAAAAGCTTGTCACAGGCAAAGGCCTTCCACAGGGAAGAGGCTCCAGTACCCACCTTCCTGTCTGTCTTAGTTACTTTTCTCTCATTGCTGAGACTAAATACCTGATGCCCAAAATTAGAGAAGGAAAGGTTTATTTCTTATAGTTCTCGGGGGTTTCAGTCCATACTTAGTTGGCTCCACAGCAGCGTGGCATGGCCAGGCAGCCATTCATGGCAGCCACCAAACAGCAAGGACACTCAGCGAGAGAAAGAGAGCAAGATGCATCTTCCTCTCATCCTTACACTGTATGTGCACCTGGGCAGGTGCAACACTCACTTCACCAGTCCCAGTGCCAGAGAACAAACCAATCACAAATGCCAGACTCAGCCTGGTCCATGCCATGATTACATGAGACTTCGGGGGGACACAGGATCAAATCTATACACTGTCAAAGTGCCAAACTAACTAAAAAGAACACTGCTCAATGTATTCGTTATTGAGCGGGAACAATTAATACTCATATGATTGGGTCAATCTTGCATGTCTATATCTGTTAATGTAAGAAACCATTTTAAAGATAATGATGTGCAAATTGCAACCATTGTCAAGCTTCTATCTTCCGGCTTTGTAAACCTGCAATGTTGTGTATTTACGCTAGTTGTTTGCTTGTCTCCTTTGCTTGTTGTTTTTACTATATATGTCGTTTTTTTTTGTTGTTGTTGTAGTTTTTGTTTGTTTTGTTTTTCTTCGCTCGAATAAAAAAAAAAAAAAAACTAATGCAACGCTCCATAGTCATCAGGGCATCTTTGAAAAATCTCAGGATTTTTTGCAAACATTAATCAAGAATTTCTCACTCCCAGTAAAAAGCTGTCTCAAGATCATCTTCTCCCAAATGGCCAAGTTCAAGGGCATGGAGGCTGCCACAAAGAGAGGTCTTACGTCTTTCCTGAATTAACTGGAAAAATCTTTGGGTTACAAGTGAGAGAAGGCCTTGAGATAGAATGAGCAGAAAGGACATCTGAGTAGAAGATTACCCAGTGTCTCTTAGTGCATAAGGGCAGTGAGAAGTTGAGTTTCAGGACCCCAATATCACCAGACACTGAAGCTCAGTGGGGAACTCGGGATGTCTCCTCTTTCTTCCCCTTTCTGATTCTCTCTCTATAAAAGGCTCTTTTTGCTTTGTTGCCCACCTGGTGAGAAATGGCCACCTTTGATAGCCCTCTACTTTAAGTCTGTCTATTTCCAATAACAGCCTTACTGATGGAAATCTCTTGCTCCCATTTCCTAATTCCTAGCTTGGATCAGAAGGGGGTCTAATTATGGCTCATCCCCTTCTAAGGAAGTGGCTGGAAGGATGAGAGGAAGGTCCTGGAAACAAACTCTGTGCAGGCGAACCAATGGGAGTCTGCTGTACTTGTTCTTTCTAAGGCGTGTGACCTTTTCCACAATTGTACGGTGATGGTGACTAAAGGAAAAAAACAAAACAAAAATCATGAACCTGAGCAATCCAAAGTGAACCAGGGTTGAAGACATGATGTGGTCAGTAAGCTAGACACAAAACAACATATACTATATGATTCCACATATAAGAGGAACCCTCAACTGTCAATTTATGGTCAACAAACAGAACAGTAGTAAGTAGGGTGCTTGCTGGGGGATGAGACAGGTAAGGAGTTATTTTGTGGGCACAGAGTTTCAGTTTTGGGTGATGAAGTTCTGACAATCGGTGGTGGTGATGGTCACACAACAATGTGAATGTACTTAATGCCACACTTGAAACTGCTTTAAATGGTACATTTTAGGTTGCATGTATTTTATCCCAGTAAGTCCCAAGCAAGGCTGTGCATTAGGGGACCCTCAGAGGGCAGGCCACAGCGATGACACAGCTCATCCTTTCCTGTGTCTGGGACTTCCGGGAGGTCATCCCTTTTCTTCTTTACTGAAGGAACTCCTACTCCGTGGGACGCACCTAGTATAACCTGCCGTTGTTAAGCCCTGTTGCACTCCCCCAGGAAGACACCTCTCTCCCTCCTTTTATTTTATGGCAGTGATATGGTGTGCAGTGCTATTACTCTATCACATGCGATGATCATTATTACACATTCATCTTCCCGACCAGCCTGCGAACTCCAGAGCAGAGCAATGAGGATGATATAACATGGTAATTCTCTGGGGTGCAGATTCTAGAGCCCCAAACTTCGGTGCTGCCACTTACTCACCATCTGATTGACCTCAGAGAAACTACTTTCTGTGCCTTGATGTCTTCTGCTGCAGACCTGGGGATAACAGTCACATTTCACTGTATGGCTGCTGCGAGGACTGAGTAGACAAACCCATATCTAGTATGGTACACGGACGGGTTCAGTAAATTGTCGACAACATCAGGGAAAGTCAACTGCCTGTCCCATGGAGGTATATCTGTGCAAACGTGGTACCCAGAGCATCCTCTTCAGAACACAGATTTTCATCCCACTTAGCTGCTATATCCTATGGTTGCGGGAGCACAGACTGGCACTTAAATATGTACATTGCATTTAGATTTCTCCAGAGAGAGAGATCAATGGGGCCCCGGTTTATTTGCAGAGCATGAGTTTAATTGTGGGCGAGGGCCTCCTTTTTAGCAATCCGTCCCTTGCTTTTTGACCATGCTGCACACTGCTTATTTTCATTTTGAATCACTCTGACTTTGGGGGCCGTAACAATGCTGAACAGAATTCTCCTGCAGTGGAACAGGGGCTTTGTTTCCTATCACTAACGTCCATCTTGGTGGAATGACTTACAACAGCTGCTGCGAGCAGTGAAATCTGATAGAAACAGAGTCTGCATAGATATAAACATAAACATTAGTTTCTATGGAAACAAAAGTTACACGGCAGTGGCTGCAAGGCCTAAGAGCCTTTATTTCAAGAATCAAATTCTAAATATATAGTCAGTGCATCCGCCAGGGATCACACCAACAGCATGCAATTCTTTTTGAGAATCGAACAGAGCACATATAAGATTTTGGCTAAAATGGTCACTACCTAGCAGAATAGATATAAGGAAGGGCGATCTTTTCAGCCCCAAATTGAAACCATATTTCTTTCCTTAATTGAAAGCCTTCAGGCAATGAACAGAGCTTTGATGGAACTCAGTCACCAGTCACATCCATGGGCACTTCACTCCGGTGTCCAATAAAAGTACTGAAGGCCTGATAAATGTTTGAAGCCCCAGTACTCAGAGAAAAATGTTCCAAAGACTCCCTTCAAATGCATCTGATCCCCATGACCCCACTACTGTGAGTCCTGCAGGGCTGTCCACCTCCTTGCCCTCCTGGTCATTGCAAGAGTCACTGAGGTGATCGTTATTCCTGAGGCCGAAAGACTTTAAATGACACTGGAAATGTTACTCCAGGAGAGCCCAGTGATGTTTGTGCAAAACCATCAGGTTGGACAGGGAAAGACAGGTATAGATTCCATGTCAGACATACTGAACTTCAAGTGTCCCTGAGATGGTCAAGAGCCAGCACGTTTGTTTCACTTGCTACTGGTGCAGAACAAATTATGGTTTAAAAGAACCTTTTCACTTGTCCTACAGATCATTCTATGGATCTGGAATTCAGCAAGGTATGGTGAGAATAGCTTGTCTTGGTTTTATGCCTAGGGCTCCACTGAGAAGATAAAACATTTGAAGGACTCTTGTGTCCAGGTGACGGCGTGACTGGGACTGGGGACACCTAGAAGTACCACCTGTCTGGAAACTGGGGTAGAGGAAAGTAGTAGTACGCTCTGGCTTGCTAGAAGGCAATTCCAACCCCAACTGGATGAGAGGTCTCCATGTGCAAGGAAGAGAATGATTTGAGGCCACCCACTCCCATATTCCCAGTGGATATCCATAATAATACACAAATAACAGGAACAATCACAGTTCCCAAGTTCTCTGAGTGTTTACTATCTTCCAGCCACAGCTATAAGCTTTTAACATGGGTTATCTTGTTGACGGCTCCCAACAAAGCAATGGGTCACTATTAGTCTCCTGTCTTGGTTGTGCTGAGTGTGAAGCTCAGAGGACAGAACCACCTTTCCAAGTTAGTCGGCAGAGCTGCTATTTAAACCCAAACCCATCTCCTGCAGAATCTGCTTTCTTACCCCACCTACCCAACGTTGCAGTACAATCGGGGCAGCTCTGCCAAGGGTGGACCAACCTGATGACACACCTGCGTGAGAGGCGAGATGTTCACACTTAGGGAATGGGCTGAGTGTGGAGAGAAGAGATAGAAACTCTCCCACTTTACTAGTTTGGATTATTTTGGTAGGTGAACATTGAAAAAAAAAAACCACAGAAAAAGACAAATTATGAACCAGGAGAGACAGAGACATGAGTGTTATTTTAGATATGTTGAATTTCAAGTGCCTCAAGACAGTCAAGGAGAGATGGCCCACCTGTTCCAGTTACTATAGCTGTGTGACAAATTACCCCCATACTTAGTGGCTTAAAAGGACCTTTTTATTATGCTCTTGGATGCTATGGGTCAGGAAATCACGAAAGACATAGTGTGACTACCTTGACTCTGCTTTGTAAAGTCTAGGACCTCATCTGGGAAGATGCAACATCTGGAGGTGATTCATGGCTGAGTGATCTGGTGACTGTGGGTTGGAGACCACTATATACGCCTGATGGTTAATGCTGGCTGGGATCTCACTTGGAGCTGTTAACTGGAACACCAGCATGTGGTCTTGTCAGATGCCTTGGGCTTCCTCACAGCATGGCAGCTTCATAGTGATCACATTTACACTACACCAGGTCTCCAAATAATAAGTAAAACCTTTCATGACCCAGACTCAAAGTCAGCAACAGTTCTACTTCTACAGTGTTTTGTTAGGTTCAAGTAAGTTATTAAAGCCATCCTAGATTCAAGGGAAGGAAACATTCCTCCAGCTCTCAAAGAAAGGATGGGAGCTCTTGGTATGCTTCAACATTGCATACCAAAGTTAAAAATATAAAATAAGCTACATATGTGCTTGAAGATTTCACTAAAATAATTTCAAACTTTAAAATAAAATACTCCACTAGATGGATAATGATTTGTGACCACATTAGAACAGGAACCTTGTAAATCACCTGGTTCCAATAGTTCTCTTCACTTGCCAGCAAACTTATATGATATCCATGGTTCCCATCCAAGGGGAGATTAAAGGACCCAAGTGTCTGGCATGCATCATCCTGCCTTTATGGAGAGAACTTAAAGCCCAGTACAAGTATAATTACTTTAGACCTCTGCCATTCTCCCTGCATAGTTTGAGAATATCTTGGCCATAATAGTTACTATGGTAACAGCAGCATCTGTATCACATCCAGCCTGGAGGATATTTCAGGAGCAGAACTTGATCAGACAGGAACAGGTTCCATCCTGGGTGCAAGCAGAAGACTAGAAAGAGCCTTTCCAGGCTCAACATCTGTGTGTCCTCTTCTAAGAATGCACACAGAAGAGCTGTACAAACAGGGCTAATTGGAAACAGTGGAAATTTGGCACAAAGATCATACAGAATAGGTTACCAAGGCAGTGAGAGAGGAGAGATACATACTGTTAGCAGGGAGATAATCACAGTGTGTGAAGGGTTGAAATAGTCTCTCAGATATAATACACCACGAAGATATTCTGGACAACCCTAGATCATGGGTGAATTTAGCCATTGCTGTTAAAGCTAGCTATGCACAAGCCATATGTTATGACTTACACAGATCATTGCATTTCATTTTATACTGTAGTCCTACAAGTGTGATATAACTGCCACTGTGTGATTATCTATAAACATGGAAATAGAGGCTAAAGGAGGAAGTGCTTTAGCTAGTCAAAGCTGGGATTCGAGTTCAGATCTTTCTACGGCCCAAATTCAAATTCTTTTCACCACCTCTCAGAGCGCATCCCTGCTAAGTGAAGATGTGACCCAGCTCACGAACAGGTGAAACTGCCTTGAGATTTGCAAGTGCAAGGCCTCTTTAGGTACTGGAAACAGGTCTATCTGAAGGACATTAAAGAGGGGCAAGGAGCCTGAGGGCCATGGGAAAGAGACCAGACTTTATTCTAAGAGTGAAGGGACAAATTTCAGTTCATTCATTCATTCATTCATTCATTCATAAATTACTCCCTGAACATCCTTCATGTACCAGACTTGTGTCAGACCCTGGAGACACAGCAGTAATGAGAGAGACACAGCCCTGCTCTCCTCCCCCTTGCGGAAGAGACAGAGGCAAGTAAGTAGACAAAAAATGAATATAGACTCACTATACAAAGAAAATGAGAGAGTGCTGTGAGAAAGAACTCAAAGGGAGGGGCAGGGTTCCATGGGCTAGCATGAGCAGGGAAAGCCTTTGAGAGGAGGAGATGTTTGGGCTGAGACTTAAAGAATGGGAAAGAACGAGCCATACAAAGAGTTGAGAGAACATTCCAGGCAAAGGAAGTCATCGATACAAAGACTCAGAAGTTGAAAAGGGGTTGGGATACTGGAGGCCAGTGTTGCCGAGGCAAGTGAGAGGGGCTGGGGTGAGAGCCTTCTAAGTAGGGTTGCCAAATAAAACAGAGGATCCCCCAGTCACACTGAATGTTGGACAGCAACAAATATCTTTCGGGTATAAGTATCTCCCAAACATGCATAGGACATACTTATACTTTTTTTTTTTAAGAAAGTATTCCATTGTTTATCTATGCATTCTGTATTTTTATTTACTAAATCTGGCAACCTTGTACAGTGAGACCTCAGGAATCGAGTCTAAGAACAGCGAAATGGCATCAAGGGGCTTTAAGCAGGAAGTGACATGAACTGATACACATTTTTTGATGATTATTCTGGCTGATGCGTGGAAAGCAGACCATCAGGGAGCAAGAGAAGAAGCAGGGGAGACCTACTGTAGATGATCCGACCAAAGATATTGGTGGGTTGGATGAGGGATGGCTGAATAGACTGACACAGGATATGCACAGCATGTGGGTCCAACAGAGCTCGGAATGGATTTGGGGGTGTGGAGGGAGGGAAATTGGATGATCTTCAACTAGAAGAACAAACTGTCATCTGTTCTCAATGTCTGGGGAAGCTTCTTAGATCTAGAAGATGACTTAACTAGACCAAATAGTCTCTTTGGAGGTCAAGACAGGTAGTGATATTAGTGGTCTTTGGTGGTCTTGCTCAATTCTATACCCTTGGCCAACCCCAAGGACTTGACTGTTAATATGTTTAATCAAACGCTATGTGCCTATGTGCTTTAGAGTTCTTTGGGGGAAATCCTGGCTTCCACGTTGCTCGTGATATTCGTTCCCACTTGCTCTGGTGGAAGCCAAAAATAGCAGACATCTGGGACTCTAGATTTTTCCATTTGTCAAGCCAATTTTGAAAGATGAGGTTGCTTTCAGTTTGAGCTACAACAACCTTTACCCAAGAGAGACACAACAGTTCATTAAGTTCTTGTGGGTTTAACTAGGAGAGACACTTCTTGGAGCCAAGAAGAAACTTATAAGCTGAACACAACCGTCTATTGGCAGCACCAAGCCCTTCGGGGAGCAGAAACTAGTAAAAGAGAACTGGGGAAAGAATTTAGGGAACAAATTCTAAATATGGCAGAATGAAACAAAGAAGCAGTGTTCTCCTAGTCTGCGTGTCGCTTTTGAGACACTATCCCTACTGTATGCTCTCACAAAAGCTGAAGAAGTAATCACAACACATTTATCATTCACTGGGCAGAATTATTTTGGCAAGAAATCTATGCCCCGGAATACATTATACTAACTGACAACATGTTCTAAAAAATGTAGATTTTTCAAAGCTGGTGGGTGCTTATACAACCACGTCAGGCTAAGGGACCAAGTGATGATGTCATTATAAGTGGATCTAATATTTTGGATAAATAGTCAATGATCCACAGAGTCAGGTTTCATTAAGGCAGAGAGTGGAAACCAGCAGCTTCAACAATCACGTATTAAAAGCCAAACTAGGGGAGGCTGGTTTCACTCTGGGTTCCTGAAGTAGAATCCGTAATGTTCTGGGTAAAAAGCTGCATTTGGCAGAAATAAATGCATTTGTCTAAACCCCAGAATTTGAAAGCCTGAAACAAAGCTACTTATCCTCTGCGCATAACTCGGGCAGCTGGAGGAGGCTGCAGAGGAATTTCTCAGGGGGCGGCAAGGGAGGTCAGGCTGGAATTCTCTTCTGGAAAAGAAAAAAACGGGAGGGCACTCTGCTTTTTTCTCTGTTGGTGTAAATGCGTGTGGACATCAAGTATTCATCTCAGATGCTGTGGGATTCCTGGATGTCTTTCTCCTCAGGCATTCACATTGACACTAGCACTCAGGATGATGTGTGTGCTTGGGGGCAAGCCAAAGACTTCATCTGGGACATCTCCTGTGGCCGCATGCTGGTGCAGAGGGACACTGTGCATTCTGTCGAGCTGATGGTTTAGGGCAGGGTTTCTCAACCGGGGAACTATTGACTTTGGGAGCTGATAGGGGAGGCTGTCCGATGCATCATAGAATAGTTAGCAGCCTCCTTGGCTGTACATGTCGGATGCCAGGAGCACTTCCCACACAGCAGGACAACTAAAAAATGTCCCCTGAGTGACTTGGAGCACAATCACTCAAGGACCACCGAATTAGGGTATATGGATGGATTCAGGACATTAGACTACTAGCTTGGCATAAACCCACTGATTCAAGAAAGCCATAACCATCAGCTCTAACCCCCTTCCCCTCAATTTCACAGGCAAGAAAATGAAGTTCTGAAAACATAAAGGCTTATACCCAGGGTCACAAAGCTAGCTGGAGCTGCATTGGTAGCCCAGGTTTGACCTGAAGGGTTTAAGGGAGAAATGAAAGTGAAGATCAAGTCACTCAGCAGATTGTCTTGTTCTTATTCCCAGCAAGACTTGCAAGAGGTACAAGCTCATTGAGTTTAGACAACAGAGATCCCACTATTCCAAAGTGGATGTCTCTCCTGCTGAGAGAAGCCCCTACATCTCCTTCTGAGGCCCGAAAACCTGCAAGTTTGGAATGCAGCCCTCGCCAGGGTGTCTTCCTCATCAGCTCAAGGAACAAAGCGAGCTCAGAAATATCACAAATGACTGCGTTTACTCATAAAAGATCTCCTCCTCCTCTGGGTGCCTGGCTCATTATCCACAACATGGCAAAAGCCAGCCTCCCCAGGGATGTCTCCAGATACACTTCTGTGGCCTTTTCCGTAGTAACATATTCAATTCTTTCTGCTTGGCAAAAGGAATACCGGTGTGAACTGCCTTCTCCTCTGGGCATTGTCTATCTTATTGTCTTATGCCTTTGTGTTACCTGGCCCGTCTCCTCCCATCTTTGTCTGGGAGGTTTCTCTGATGCTCACAGTCAAAAGAAGCATCAAGGAAGCATTGCTCCAGGTACCCAGAAACCCCCATTCTTTTGTCAATATGCTTCTGTTTAAACCTGGTCGGGACTCCCTGGGTGGCCAGAAGCAGTAGACATGTTCCTAATACCCAGTCACAAAACCCAACAAGCTTGTATTCCATGCTGAAGTATTTTCAAATAACGAGTGGCCAAGCTGAAGAATGAGAAGCCACCAGGTCTCGCTTTTCTTTCTTTCTAACACAATCCAGAGAGCAAAAGAGAATCAGACCCAGGAACTGAAGGATTGCAAGTCTATTTATTGAGTCTTGAAAAACAAAAGAGAAAGCTTGGTTCTCAATGTTGGATATCTTCTACAGACTAGATATTGAAAACATATAATAGTAAGCATTTTAAAAAAGAGAGCTTATTTCAACTTTACATCCTAAAATGAGGCTGTTATGCAGGGTAATTACTTAATAAATTTGTTAGGGGAATATAAAGCAATAAAAATGGTGGTAATGGTTTGTCATTTAATAGCTGAATTGTAAATGAGTTTTTCAGTATTAACGTAGCAGGTTGCTACAATTGGGATACCATTCTTAGGGGTGTCTTTAATTTCTGAAAAAAAATGTTTTTGAGGTTCAGGGTCATTAATTTCCTCATTTTTATATACTACATATTTAACAATTTGAAGTCAGAGAATATTGGGAGTTTTGAGGAGTTAACACCATCAGAGCAATATACAAAAAGATAACAAGGATCTGTATCTGCATTTACAACCCCACCCAGGCCATCAGGCTAGCATGTCAGTCAACTGCTAGTGAGGTCAGCATAGCTTAAATGTGTGGCATTGCTGCCAGTGCTTGATAGTTACCTGATCTTGACAAGTGGCTTCGTCTTCCAGAGCTGCATTCATAAAATGGAACTAATGAACCAACCCAGCAGACAGGGCTGCTGTTGTTAGAGGTGTCGTTTGTGTGGATGGGTTGTTAGGTAACACATGCAAAAGACTCAGTGAAGTCCACGGTTCCCAATGTAAGCTACAGAAATGGGAATTCTGGCTTTCGAAGATGCCCTCATTCCTATGGGCTCCTGCTCCACTCTGAGCTTCCTGCTTTCTTTTTATCTTTTTTTTTTTTAATCCCATACTGCATTACATTTCCAAACCCGTGTCCCTATGTGTTGAATATTCTGGAATGGATAAAAATTCAGAAAACAGATTTCCACTGAATCCACCTGATCCAAGGTCATAATTCCCTTTCCTGCCAATGAAATAAGGAAAACAAACATTTAATGAACTGCCACCATGAACCCTCTCCTGCAAGATCCTGCTTAACCCCTCAAGCAACAAGGGACTTCTCTCAGCCTATATTCAGGTGAGAGATCTGATGAGTTTAAACAACTTATCTAGTGTCCCTCTGCTGAAAGACAGGACAATCGCAATCTAATTCTTCCCACTGGACCACACTCTCATACTATGAGAAACGTCCCTGAAGGCCTGGTATATGCGAGGCAGTGTGATGTGGTAGGTGAGCTAGGGGCAGAGCCTGTCCACAGGGGAATCAGACAAGGACCCAGCTTTCTTCCCCACTGTATGCAGGGATAAGAGGCCCAGAAATGAAGTACTCGAGGAACTCAGAACAGACAGAATCCCCAGTATAGGATCTGGCTTCTGCCTCCCCTGCGTCATCTGTGCTGCAGTTCCCCTGCTCTCTGACCCTCCTGCTTGTCCTCACACGCACCCAGTGTATTCCTGCCCTAGGCCCTTTGCCTGGAGCCTGCCTCCTCTCAGCTCTTTCTGGCTATTTATTTTAAAGTTTTGGTTTTGATTCCTCAAGAAGCATTTGCTAACCTCTTACCCAAAGGGGCTCCTCCTTCCACCAGCAGTCACTGTACCCCTCTGCTTTACTTTCCCCTAACCAGTTGTCTTCCACATCTGAAGTGTTGGTGGGAAAAAGCAAGAAGCAAATTCTGTTTTACAAATCATTTGCATTCTCTTAGAAGAAATCCAATTGCCGTGGTCATCTGTTGTTTTGCCTGCCAAACATCCACTTACCATTTCTCTGCTAACAGAATATCAGCCTGATGTTAGAGATGGGTTCCTCTCCTTGGCAGACCACACTGGTTTAGATGAATTGACCCCACCACTGAGAGGGACATGACACGGGCCTGGCCAATCAGGGATTGCCATTCCCCTGGCCACAGTGGTTGGGTCGGTAATGAGCATGTGACCCAAACCACGCCTTTGAGACTTCATTCTGTATATTTATGCAAATTGTTAAGAAGCAGAGCTCTTTTTTTCTGTGGGAGCGGCCTAGCTGGTAGAATACCAGCAAGTTGTTTGGTCTACAATCCAGCTCACTCAATGGGCTCTGATCCACTAACCCTCCTTCTGGAATATAAGTAAACTGTTGCTGCTGCTATTGTTAGTGGTGATTATCTCACCACCAGAAAGGAGAGCCTGTGTGAGAGGGAAATCAGGATGAAAATCAGGTAGAAAGGACATAAAAAATAAAAGAGGAAAGAATGAAGTTGTAGGAGTAGCTCCTGGATCCAGCCACACCTGATGCTAACATACCTCTAGACTTCTCAATTAGCCAATAAAAACCCATTTTTCTTACTCTGTTTGAATCATCTGCAATCAAAAAGCTAATGTGGGAAGCAAAGTGATAATAAGAAACCTGGAACTCGTGCCTGGCTCACAGTATGAGTTTAAGCTCTTCCAGTCCTGTGTACACAACACATTGGGCTCCAACCACGAGAAACACCTTAAAGCAAAAGCTGGAAATATTTGGGTAGATGAGAACGTTTGTTTATCTTCCAGTTCAGACAGTGGATGTACAATTCTAATCTCTTTTTAAAGGGCAGTTTCTTGGAACTGGATTCAGCTTAAATTCCACACCCAGATGCCTGCCAAGGGGAACATCATCCAGTTATTATTTTTCAACAGTCATGAAGTACATGGATGGCTCCATGTTTTCTCATTGCCATAAAACAAAGCAGAAGAATGCAGACTACTCAGCTGCAAGTGTGTGCCCAGGCCCTGGGAACAACGGAAGGGAAGAAGAGGCCAGGAAATGGAGCAAAGGTTGCCAAGCACCCACTGTGTGTCTCAGAAATTGTGTTGTATGTTTCACATCTTGTGGCCTATTATTTGGTGTCAGAGTTGTGGAGCCAAGCCCAGTGTGCTAGTCAGCTTTCTGTTACTATAACAAGCACCTAAGATAACCAACTTATAAAGATAAAAGGTTTATTTTGGATCACTGGGATCTAGCCCACAATCAGTTGGTCCAGGTGCTTTGGGCCTATAGCGAAGCAGCATATCATAGAAGCAAAACTATTTGCTTCATGGCCAGGAAGTAACAGAAGGGAAGAGGAAGGGACCAGGGCCTTACAATCCCCTTCAAGGACATGCCTCCCAATAACCTAAAGACCTCCCTCCAGGTCCCACCTCTTATAGGTTCTATCATCTCACAACAGCATCACACCAAGCTTTTAATACATGGTTCACTGGGGGACATTTAAGATCCAAATGATAGCAGCCAAGGTCTGCCACTGACTGGCCACAAGACCTTGAATAAGCAGCTTAGCTGCCATGGCTTTTAGCTTCATCATCTGTCAAGTGGAGTGGTGAACATCATTATCAAAGAGCCAAGTTCTGTGCGACTAGAGTCTACCTTAAAAGAAAAAAGCACTGTAAAGTAAGTCTATTGGGGTCCCACTCTCTGCATTTGCAGAGGGAGAGAGGATCTGTTCATGCTCCTGGATCTACCATACTTGGCTAACCATAAATTCTGAGCTGATGATGTAGCTGCTGAAAGCTCTGGCCCTGGAGGTATTCAGTCCATCTCCATCACTAGTGTAGTATATGTTCTGGATCAGGCCTGCTTCCCCATTGGTCAAATAGAAAAAAACATTACCCCAAAGAGTTTAAGGGAGACCAGACCACAGAGATATCTGGGAGAGGCAGGAAGGCCCAGACACCTCTAAATCTGACATGACTGAGAAATGCCCAAGATGGAGAGGATGGGCCTGGTACAGCCTCACAGGATTCCCTCTTCCCAGAGTCAGTGTCTCTCCAGGCACCCAAAGGCCACAGGATGATGTGAGAGCCATGGATACTTCCCATGGGCCCAAGTATCTGTCACAAATGGGTCCCCTACCACGTGATGAGCCATGCCCCTGGTGGTGATGAGAAGACTCAGCCTCATAGTTGGGACCAGCAAGGACGCAGTAGTGACCTGTGCAGCCTGAGGCAGAAGACAAGATGGAGAGAGAGACAATTTCAGGGGGTGGAGCCAGGCATTGTATTGATGACACAGGTCCAGTGATATCCAGTCTTCGCATTTGTTCATTTTCAGATATTTACCAGATAACTTTATGGTCCCTGAGTGGGGCCAGGCTGGACACGCAGGAAGAGAGATGATCACAACAGAGATCGGTTGATTTCCTCCCACCAGTGGGAGAAAAGAAGCCAACTTCTAAAAGATAACAGGGTAGAATGCATGATAGCCATAATGTCCAGAAAATAAAGAGGTAATGACCATGGGAATACAAAGAAGTGGACTCTGAATCTATAAGAGATCTGGGGAGAGTCGTGTAAGGGATGCCAGGCAGCTAGAAACTGGGGAGCAGGGAGGTAGCAGATGGAAATGCACATACGGATCCAAAATCTGCACTGCAAAAATGTAGCAGTACAGGAGACAACCATGTAGCCACAGATGCCCAGCAGAGCTCCACTGGCTTCCTCTCCTGCTCAAACCAGAGGACAACCATAGTGCTGGAAGCGAAGGCTTGGAGGGTCCAGGGAGGCCGCAGCACTGTGTGGCTAAGGCTGCCTTGGGCTCCAGCTGCACCCTGGAGCTTCCCGGTATCTGTACAGGCAGAGATTGAACTCTTTACAGCTGATGATGATTATTCTCCAAGCCTCCTAAACCGAAGGTGGGTTTGTTTTAACACCTGCTTCATGAGTCTCGGCTAAAAATGAAAGAGCCAAGCCAAACCAAAAGGACAAAATAATCCAAGCACCTGAAGCAAACTGCTCTTTCATGCAGCCCCTTCCTTGCACAGAGCAGCTTCCCTCCAGCATTCTGGGAAGACGGGCATGTGAGGCTGGAGCTGAGGAGCATGCGCACAGGCATGCACAGGAGAGAGAGAAAACGGAGAGGACAGAATAACCCTCATGCACTCTCCACTCTTGCCAACAGCCAACAGGCAAAGTCCAGATGGGTTATTGTGTGTCTCGCCATGGGGTCATGAGTGCCAATCGATGCAAGGGGCCAGGGCCCTCACTGCCCACAGCAGACATGTTTTGTTCTAAGTAACATCAGGAAAAATGGAAATAAAGAACAGACTGGAAGGGCAGAGGTCCAATGGTCCAACACGCTGGTCAGCACAGATCCCGACATTTACAGAGGCGCCACAACCACTGCAGTCAAATTCTCCTCGCTCCATGTGCCCCTAGCATAGTTGAACAGAAATGTCACCCTGGTGGCATTTCTGTCCCCCAAATCCCTCAGAATGGTATCCATCATTGGCTCATTCATGGTCTCTTTCCAGAGCCAGAGTAAAAAGTGCTGATTTAAAAAAAAATTCTTTTTAAAGTAAATTTGGACTTTATGAACTCAGAATGAAATCCAGGCTGGTCCCTTCAGTGAAATGGGGACACCATAAGGCTGAGAAATCAAAACAGCCCTTTCCCTTTTGGAGTGCTGGACAAGCTTTAAGTGAGCTTTTTGTGTGAGGTCCTGTGACACTGGTCAATGCCATGAAACAACCCAAGGAAGAAACCAAAAAAACAATTGGCCTGGGACAGAGAACTGAGAACCACCTACCCTTATTATGAGGCCAGCCCGAGCCCACTAGGTGGGGTCACCCTTGGTTAGAATTTTCCCTCATCTTCGAAAGCTGGGAGAAGTACTGTTACTCAGTATTAGACTTGTCACCCTTGAGTTGTGCTTCCAATTACTACATCGTGCTTTGTGTTTTTAAAATTGATATTTTTTGGCAAATGTAGACTAAAAGCTGCATTTTTTTTAGGTGGCTAAAAGTGCACCGTAGAAAGAAATTCACATTTGGAGGCATCAGCACATTTCAGTGAGTATTGCAGCTAAATTGGAAAGAATGTGCACTTTGGAGATTTGTAAAGTAGATGCAAATTTGTGTTCAGGAATATATATGGAGCGCTGGTATTACACAGGCCCTGACCACCAAGAGTTTCACAGACACATGAAAAAAAAAAAAAAAAAAAAAAAGCACGTCTCTACTCACGGAGAGATTCCCTCCCCTTTGCCAGTGAGATTTTTCTGCTCCCACATCAACTTCAAGCAAGACGGAATTGTCTGCCTGTCTCCTAACACAGTCATGGATTCTACCGTCTCTGTTTGTTCTCCCCAGTGAGATCCCTGTAACCAAACTTAAAGGAAAACAAGTTTGGCATCACAATGTCTTACGAGGAACAAACTGTGGGAGACCTAGCCACATCTGATCTGCCTCCTTGACTACAATAGTTCGCACTCTCTAACGCAAGCAAAGGCTGGCTGAAACACACCAGCAGAGCTGGCTTCTTGCTGCGGTCACCTTCACTCTTTTAACTTGACCGTGAGCCTAACAACTGAAGTTCTTAGGAGCAGATGCTTCAAAGGCTTTTCCTGCAAATCTGCCTGCCGTGGGCTGCTTGTGGTCCTGAGATCTGCAGTGATTCCTGGTGTGGTTTGAAAGCCTGGTTTGGCTGTGTGGCTGGGAAGGATAAAAGTGTAAATCGCATTGATGCAGCTTGCCCCTCCTTTGGCATAAGCAATAGAACAGTGACAGCACCTACCCCAAAACAATAGATAAATGCATCCATAATTATCAGGATGCTTAGTATTCACCGGACCACTTGTGGAGTATGTTGTTCAGATGTAGAAGGAATGAATGAATCTCAGGCCACAGCCTGGTGTGGCATCCATATCAAATTGATTTTCTTCCAAGCAGCTTATTTTTGGTGGTGAACCACAGGTTACCAGTTACACCTCACTGGTTCTCAGAGTACCCCATCCCCACCCTGAAGGACTTTTTGTAACGCTAAGGTGCTGAGAGGGTCCCCCACCCCACCCTCTGTCATTCTGAATGACTCCCGGGCACATATGAGCTGTGTGAGTCACTAGACCACACTGGTTGCCATGGAGACACTCATCATCTCAGTCTACTGGTCCCTTCAGGGATGGAGCTGCACTTCCACACCATGCATGAAGGCTGGGAGATCAGGGTAAAGCCGCGAAGCCCTTCCTCCTTGCCTTTGGCATCTTTTCCACCTCCTTGAGGCCATGCCAGGGAGCAGGGTGCTGGTGCCTCTGGCTCTCACAATGCTTTTCAGGGTCCAGGTCCAAGGAAATGTACTTTTTATTCAAAGACTGTCTCTCGCTTCTGCAGCATGTTCACCTCGAAGTTACTCCCTCTCTGCCCAAACTCATCCACCCCTGTGATTTTAAACTTTGGCAAACTTAAACCAGAAAGAGAAACAACCCACAAGCAACTCCAACTCTCCATCCTGCTGTGAGCCTCCCAGCCTCTTTGAGAAATGGCAAGAAGAAAACAGAGAAGAAATATCTGAACACACACAAAGGCAATGCAGCCTCACAAATGTTACAAAGCTGATGTCACTGCAGTGAGGGAAAGGATAAGCATCTGTGTTCTTCTTCTGTCTGTAACCAGGAGGGGCTGGGGCTTTCTTGCTTTGTCTGTCTTACAGCTCCATCTTCGAGCTAAATATATTGGTGCACTCTTCACCTGCCATCCTAGTCCCTTACTTTCTCTGCAGTGCCCCCACTTTGGTGACTGTAGGAGGAAGCACGGACTGGGAGATAGTACACACATGAAACCAGTGATCAAGAGTGTCACTGGTGGTCCTGAGCCCAGGACGAACATGTTGGCAGCCACACAAGTGTCAGACTGGGATGAGGCCCGAGGTAACATAGCTGTATGAAATGGAATGCAAATACTACAGGTAGCAGGCAAATTGAATAGTTCCTGGAGAGTCAAGCTATGTTTTGAAAGTGTGTACCTATATAACTTATTGATGTCACTACGTGCACCCTGGGTGGACAGAGGTCAGGTTAGATGACTGCACTGAGTCATTGGCTGGCATTCCAGACCCAAATTTTCCAGGAAGAACCCTTGAGGTAGCCTCGGTCCAGATCTGACTGTAAATTTGCTCATTTTTAGAAACAAGGAATTGGCTCATTGATCATGGGCTCTTTTGAACTCTCATAGTCTCGGATGCCCATCATTTTTAAAACAGATTACCTTTTTACCTGGCATTTTATGGTAATGAGGGCACCTGCTTGTTATCTAACTGCCGTTCTGGGTGGACCAAAAGCTTCAGGCACGTCAGCCAGCCATGACTGCACTTGCAACTGTTGGACTCTATAAAACCCAGCAAACTTTATACACATTAAAGTTTAATAGCTGCCCAAGTGTGAGAAGGCACAAGAAACCTGAGGGGTGTTTTATTCATGTTGATTCTCATATGTATGATAAATAGTTCCTGTGCCTGACTTTGTGATGAGAGCAGGTTCTTAAAGACACCAGCAAAGGAAGCCCATAAGGAAAACGGAAATCATCTACCATAAAAGAAAGAGCTAAAATATTCATATATTTCTTTGGAGACCTAGCAGGGGATAAAGAGAACCAGTCATTTTCAACTTGGCCAAGAATACTCTACTACAAGCCCCATTCAAGTGGGATGTTGAGTGACGTGGCCTGGCTTTGGGACAGTGGCTTTCTTGGGTGGGGCACTGGGATCAGAGCAGATGATACCAGACCTCTGTGTCTAGGCATGTGTATTGCCATGTGCTTGAATACATGTACACATGCCATAGAACACTTACACACCTTCACAGGAAAACATGAACTTGCACATGGAAGGGTGGAATGGCCAATCGTGCAAGCCGTGTTCTAATGCGTCACTCAAGAGCTGTTTTCTTTCTTATCATTTAGAACAGAGGTTTTCTGTCAAAGGCCAGATAGTACATATTTTAGGCTTGTGAGCCATAAGCATCTGTTGCAACTAGGCAGCTGCCCTTTGCAGAGGGAAAGCAACCACAGACAGTATGTAAACAAATGAGTGTGCTTGTGTTCCAATAAAAGTTTATTTATGCACACTGAAATCCAAATTTTTGTACTGTTCACATGTCATAAAATACTGTACTTCTTTTGATTATTTTCAACCATTTAAGAATGCAACCACAGTTGCTCACTTCCAAACCATACACACATAGATAGTAGGTCAGATCTGGTCCTGGGGTCAGAGTTTGCCAATATATAATTTAGAATGCCATTTCCCATATAAGCAAATAATCGTAGGTCCCATTTAGGTTACTAGGTCAATCTACAGAAGAATCCAAAGTGCAGAATATATAGAAGCTAGTTTTTTTTCTCTCTCTCTCTCTCATGTTTATGCTGGGCACTGGGCTAAGCTCTTTATTTTCATTACTTCCTTTAATACCCAGTACAATCCTGTGTGGAAATAGGTTTGGGTACTTTAAGTGATTAGTCCAACTCAGCTAAGAAGCTGCAGAACTGGGACTTGGTTAAAGTCTTGGAATCTCAGTACTGTGACATTACAGCAAAGAAACACAGCCTGCTCATGAGGCAGGGGATGACGCCTGGTACTTAGTGAGTCTTTGGAGGGGCACATCAGCTATCATCATGGTCGTCATCATTCTAATTATAACTATGTCAGCTCTCCTAAATTGCCACTTACAGTGCAATGACCTCAATCTGGGTTCCAATCTCAGGTGTCCCAAACATTTTTTCCCTTCCCTAGCTTTCAATACTCCCAAAGTGTTATTTCACAGTAAGGATAGAAATTCTACTGAGTAAGTAGAATTTATTCTATTTTATTCACACTTTTGCCTCTGCCTAAGAACAGACAAGTCCTTCATTTCCTGGTAGCTCCAAGGTAGAAGAGGGACTCTTACAGGAGAGTCTGGGGAAGCTGTATTTGGACCCCCTGTTGTCCATCCCTAGTGTGTGAGTGGTTGGCAAGTCATCTATCAATGGATCAAGGCGCTGTGTATACACATGAATTACAGCCATGCACCAAGGCCATTGGACGTTTAAAAGGAAACTTTTCTTGTCTAGATCATCAGTAATACTGATATTTATGCAAACTACAAAGTTTGCAGAGAATAAAGAGTTCTCAGATCAACTCCAGCTAAAATTGACTTGAAATAAACAAAGATGTAAGTGAATATTTTTATCTCCTCTTCAATTTTTATGTCCCTGCTCTTGACTCTGGGGTCTTTTTCCCAATTTCCTACTGACACATATGTTTGAATCTACCCCACATTCCCTCTGTCATTTTAAATACCAGCCACCACCTTCCCCTGAGACCATCTTCGGACATCAGGAAACTACTTCATAGTAGGTATGGACTGCTGATTTAAATTAAAATGTTCTCTCCACCACTTTACTCACCTTGGAAGAGATTACCAATCCTGCTGTGGTCCAGGACAACAGGGCAAAGTTCTTACTATCATCTTTCTAATAATGTCATCAAATTACCTATGGCTAAGTACAGTCCTTCACCTCCCTGTAAGTGAACTCACATGCTTGTAGGCCAATACTGAGTATTGTATAAAAAACCATCCTAACATTTAAATTTAACCATTTATTGTGTGTCCTGGCTGGGGTTTACTGAGCTCAGCAGGTGGTCCTCACTTGGGGTCTTTGTAAGTTGTAGTCAGAAGGTCCGTGGGGCAGGAAGCACCTTGTCTACCCACAGGAGCCTGGTGAAAGTGGAGGCGAATGGAATAGGGGTTGGTTGGCTTGGGCTTCCTCACAGCATGGTGACTTTAGAATACTCACCTTCATATATGATAAGTTAGGACAGTAAGAGTAAATTTTTTCCAAAAGGCATAGAGTAGAAGCTCTGATCTTTTACAACACTGCTCTACAAATTAGTTCAGCATCGTTTATTTCCACCATCTACCACTGTTGACATAGTCATGAAGCCCAGCCAAATTTAAGGGGAAGAAGAGATGTAGACCACCTCTTCATAGGAAGATCAAGGTCTAGAAAATTGTAGCCCTCTTCAATCCACCAGAGGCTGGAAGAGAACCTGGCGCACATCTTATCCAGCACCTTCAAAAGTGATGCTAATCTATGTTTCAGCAGCTTCCAAAGCCCAGCCTGTACCTGAAACTCCTATGTGCTGCTTTTCTGGAACAACTCCTTCCAACTTGGGACATCTCTGCCTCCTAGAAAATTCATTTTTAGCAGAGACCTGCCTCATGCCAACATCTGCCCTTTCATTCTCGTTTTATTTCTTGAACAATGAAGAGCACTCTGACCTTTCTACAAGACAAACTTCCTCCTCAGCAAACATGAGACTCCTTGCTCCTCAAGTCTTCTTGCCCCCAAGCCACACATCCCCATTTCTTCTTCCCTCTCCCAGATGTCCAATCTTGCCCTCCTTCCCCCATGTCTCCTCTGAACGAGCTCCCTTTTCATCACATTCTTGTGGAAACACAAAACCAGAAACTGAGTCCTAAAAATGTGTCCTCTTTCTTCCCCATGTGGTTACCGCTCTTCTGAGGGTGCAGTTATAACAAGACAATGTTTCTGGAAACATGTTCACCTCCTTTGCTTTCTCACAAGTCTTTGAACACTGGTATCCTCCTACACTGTAGAAGTATCTGATGCTTCTGGGCAAGGGGGTTAGGATGCTGGCACCAGGAATGCACACAGAAAGAAAGAACTATTGTTGAGCTCCTGGAGTTCAACTTCAGATATTTCAATAAATAATAGTCTTGAAATAAGGATTTGGTGAGAGAGATGAGTGTGTTCAAAATTCCAGAACACCAAGCGTGTTGGATCAGAGCCTGGGGTAAACCGGAGACAAGTGTAAAGAGGATAAAGGACAGGAGTGAGGAGGAGCTCCCTGCAGGCAGGAGGAGACATTGTCTCCCAGTGAACAGAAGGAAGAGAATGGAGAAAGCAGGAGTTACACATCCCACGGTGAGAAGCAGCAGGTGAGAGAGGAGGAACTCTAAGCGTCTTTGCTCATCTTGGTGCTCAAGCCAAAAAGGGACCTCCCCAATCCTGTTAGGGCCCTAGGCGCTGGGTGCAGTGTTAAACATGACCAGGAATGATATCGAGGAGTATGCCACCTGGAGCCAAACGCTTTTATGACAAAACTGTGTAGATCACCTGAGAGAACTGGGACCTCATGACCAAATCTCATGACAAAGAGAACAGATCTCAGGAGTAGGTGACACATGGCCCGGCATTCAGACAACTCCAATGTACCCAATCCTGGGCCAGGGATATAGCTCAGCAGCACAGAACTACCTGGGAAGCATGAAGTTGTGAGTTTGATTCCTGATACAAGAAAAGAAGTATCCAATCTTGGATCCTGAAATCTCAAGGCCCACAGTCCTGGGTGGAATACAGCAAAGACAAAGAGGATGTGGGCGGAATTCTGTCCCCCAGTACAGGTGGGCTCCCTCTACCCAGGAAGAGGAAGAACAATGAATAACCACACACCTGCACAAAGCGGACCAAGGTCACCCTAAAGAGTGCACTCGAATCCAGGAGAAACCAAATCACCTCAGACAGCTGGCCTTTCTCCCTCCCCGCCATAGGTGGGATGCAGATTGCCAGAGTAAGATAAAGACCTCCCATTGAAGCTACCTTTTTGGGCCCATCTGAATGGCAGAATGCAAATTTCTCACCCCCTCAAGATCTCAAACCAATAGCCCAACTTGTCACTTATAGACGCTTCTTTAAAAGAAGCTTCAAACGATAGTTTCTTGAGCTGAGTTTCTCCGAGGCCACCTGAACAGACCTTTGCACAGCATGTACCTTCTCCTGTACTGCAGATCCCCTGCGATCAGCCAACTCAGCCAACACAGTTCAAAACCCCACACATCTGTTCTTACCTACATGTGAGTGTACTGGCCAATTCTCAGGTTCCACCATCATTATTTCACTGGAGCATGGTATAGGATTTGCGAGGCTGCCAATGCTGGGACAGAATCCGTAATCAGGATCACTCTTCTGGGGCCAGTTTTTCAGCCTGAGAGATGTTTCACAAGACGGAGGCATTGGGAAGGCACTCATGGGCAGGCTAGGGGTGAGAGGTGGTGATGGAGAAGGCGGGAAGGAAGGAGAATGGAAGGCTGTGGCTGACAGCCTGGGTTTGGACCGCAAGTTGCTAACTGTAAACGTTGGTTCATCCTCTGGCTACTGTCTTATCCTCCCACACCTCTCCATTTGCCTCATCTGTGCGATATTTTACCATCATGGCCGTCACCATTCAAACTACCTCACCCAGGCCACGCAGCAGCAAGACAGGTTTGGAGATGGAAGTGATATTAACAAAAACCATTTCTATGGGATCGACTACTCACAGATCTTTTTGATATAAATTTTCTTCGCAAAGCACTTCAGGCGGTGATTTTTGAGCTGTGTTTCCTGGGCCCCTGAGGGTCCCTGGAGCCTTCCCTTGGGAGAGGGAATGTGGCAGGGAAGGCGTCGGGCTGCACGGGACTCCTCGCTCCCCTTGCGATTTCAAGCTGAGTGGTGCGTACCCTTTATTGGTTTTGCACGCTCTTCCTCTGCAGACCAGATTCCCTGGCTTCCAATATCAAACAACAATTTGCAAAATTGCAAAAGGAATGATTGAAGACCGTGGTGCAAGGGAGGACGGCGATGAGCTGCTTGTGGACACGGCGGTCACCTCCCATCTTTCTTACAGAGGCCTTCACACCTCGTTCCTCCCTTCCACCTGCTCATGCACACCTTGGCTCAAGGTTCAGCTACCAGAAACAACACCCCCCACCCCGTCACGGCCCACAGCCATGATCCCCAATCCCATTCGCTAAATAAAGCTCAGCTCTGCCCTCACTCCTGGTGTTTAATGTCGGCATGACTCAGGCAGACACTGGGGAGAAAATAAAACCCACAGTGCAGGGACGTTTTGGAAACTCACTGTCTTATTTCCAAAGGGCAACGCTTGTCATTATGCTCAAATGAACTGCTTTCTCACTGGAAAGCATGTATTTTTTAAAAGCTTAATTTTTCTCCTTTCTCCAAAATGAGAATCAAGTTATAACTGTGGCCTGGCACCTTGAGAACATTTCCTTTTTTTATACTTCATAGAATCCTTAATAATACAAAAATTGCCCAGAGCATTTCACACTGAGTTATGAAGTCATTAACATTTCTGGGATAAACACAATACCCCAGGACAAGTTATTAGACATATCGTAATGGGGGAAAAGTAGATACATTGAAAAGGCCCCATGTCTGGCAACGACGCACAAAAAAATTCACCTGTTTCTGACTGAAGGCAGCAGAAAGCACCGACCACATCCCCCGTGCAGACGGCGTGCCTTTTTCTCAGCCAGCCGGCTCGGCATATTGGATATTGGTAAAATTCTAAAGAATCAGCGCCTTGATGTCCCAAGGCCAGCAATCTCTCCACCACTCTCAGCTCTGCATTCTGCCTCAAGGTTCCTGGTATTTATGATCACGTCGGCAACACGATGGCTTTTTCCCTTCACAGTCTATCAGACCCGTAACAAATGCTACCTGGCAGAGCTGTTTGCTTTTAAATGAGCAGGGCGAATCCATCATGAGTGGTCTCTGCTTCCCTCCCCACAACTCCAGTGGCCACCTGTCCGTCACAATTATGTTTAGGTGCCACTCACTCCCTAGAGAGTCCCTAACCGCAGCGACCCATATTTTCCCTTCTCTTGATGAGCAACCTGAATGATTCTCTAATTCTTTTGTGGAGCTGCTCGCTCTAGAGATAGAAAAGAAACTTGGGCAGATGCCGTTTAAACTAGAGATGAAGCATCACTCACTCTGGCCCCGTCTGGCCAACAAAGATAACTTTCGTGATGTTCACAGATGGCAGCGGAAGTTCTGTTTTCTAATGGTTGCCTGAAGGATGCTGGGGTTGGTCCTCCCTCTGCTCAATAAAAGCACTGCCTGAATGATGGGATGAAGGAAGGTCAGCACCCCACAAAAGAAGACCCCAACTTTCCACTGAATGTCTACACAGGTCCCACCAATCCATGCAGTGTCTTGTCCTTCCCAATAAAGAGTTCCATGGGGCCATTTCCAACTCCTGTGAATACACAGTGTGCCCCTCTAGGGCAGACCCTGGGAAGCAACCCATCACCAAGCACACACGACTCTTGGTAAGAGTATCAAAACGCTCACACTGCCCAATACTCGGGCTTCCACTGCTAGCCATTTCTCATCTCTACGCCCTTTGTCATGGAATCTCCAGTGAATGCCTTCCCCATTCAAAATACCTGGTGCCCTGTGCATTTTGAGGCTCCCTTCAGAAGAAACTGTGTCCATCCACTTTGAGCATCCTGAATCTCTCCTCTTCCTGGGACCCCATTTCTCAAACTCAAATTTAGAGCTTCAGTCTCCTGACTCCAGCCCCCTCCTCTCTCCCACAGTGAATAACCTCCTTGTCCTCTCTAGGATTTCTCATGTCCTGATGGGTCATCTGTTCCATTAACTCCCATTCAGGGTACATGAATTACCTGGGAAGATGACCTCTAGAGCTATCTTCTTCAATACTTTTCTCCCCAGCATCCCAGGCTCCACAAGCTTCCTGGTCTTTTTGCTGTGACAATCCCCAACCCCGAATCACCCCTACACCCTTACTACCTCCCTCTAGAAATGATGTCACTGAATCTTCCTGTGAGATGTTGTCAATAGGCTTGTAGCCCCACGTTTACTGCACTGGGAAACCATGGTACCAAATTCATTGTGTGATTAATAGTGCAAGAAAAATTCCAGACTACAGTGTGTATGTTCCAGGGCAACTACAGACATTTTTCTGTGCTCTACACTTCTGACGTGCCCAGCCTGGACTTTAACACTTCCAAATTTATCTATCATACTGTCAAAAGTGATCATCGTTGGCTCTATCCAGAACTCAGACACTGGCCAAAAAAACAGAAGTAACTTGTCCTATTGTGAGGACCAAACCAAGAACCCAGATCTCCAAGGCAACTTATAAATAGAATAACCTATATTTATTAAATGGAATGACCCAAAGCTCCCTGGACCAGCCAAAACGATCTCTTAATTAACTTGAACTAGAACTCCTTAGTTACTGCAGCAGGTTAGCAAAGGCACCAGCTACCCAAGGCCTCTTCTGTTGGCTTGGGTGACATGCAGCTCAGACCATGACCCTCTTCCCCATCTAGACTTGAGTTACAAATAATTTGCTATTAATAATGACTTAAGGCCCAACACTGACTAATGCTTTCTCCTCTTCTCTTTCTGTGCTCAATCATTTGGAATGGATTTGAGGCTATCAGTACCTCTACTCTTTCTCATTTACCTGAGTGGGAAGAGAGGGCACATGTAACCCAGGAGCTGCTCAAGTGAATATCCCCTGTTACAGGCCCTGGAAGCACCTGTACTCTTCGGGTTTTGGGACCTATGATCCATCTTTTTGCAAAGAAGCAGATAGTTACCAGATGAATATGCCCCAGAGCTAGCTTATTTTGGAGCCACAGTCACTCTTAACACTGAGATAGGCAGACTGGGATATATTAAAACTCAGGGCTCAAGTATTTTAGAAATGAACAAGTGTCCATAAAAGGTTTAAACTGGACTTTCTGGTGTCTGTTTCTGTCTCTCTGTTTCTCTCTCTCTCTCTCTCTCTCTCTCTCTCTCTCTCTCTCTCTGTCTTTGTCTCTCTGTTTCTCTGTCTCTCTCCCTTTCCCTGTCCTTCTCCCTCTCCCTCTCTCTGGTGTTCTAGACTCTCCTGAGCACAATATTCACTAAACTACTAAACTATGAACTTTGAAAAAGGGAAGGCTACTCCTGACTTGTCCTCTGTCATATCTGTAGCATGAATGAGGTGTCTGGCATACAGAAGTGGTTCAGTAAATATTTGTTCAATGAATGAATGAATGAACAATTTTTCTTATGCCGGGGACTCCCAAATATTCATAGACTTCTAACTCTCAATAACACTCCGCAGAACCTAGACTTTAAGAAAGACTAGACCAAGACCTTTCCCAGCCTTTTTAACCACCATGGAGCCATGCTCCCTCCAGGCCCGATTGAACCCATGTAGGCCATCACTGTGCAACCAGGCATTCAGAAATGCTTTACATCTGCTTCATCTGACACCATAGCCACTAGCTTCATGTGACTCCTCAGTATTTGAAATACCATAACATGACTAAGTGTCAGTCAGTTTTCTGTCGCTATAACAAATACCCAAAAAATAAACTTATTTTTTTAAAAGTACATTAGTTTCCTATTATTGTGAAAAATACTGACTTCAATCAACCTGGAGTTATTTTTTTTGGCTCATGGTTTCAAAGGTTTCAGTCCATGGTTAACTGGGTTCCTGTAGCAAGGCAAATCATCATGGTGGAAAGGTATGGCAGAGGAAAGATGCTCCTTTCATAACAGCCAGGAAATTGAGAGATGGTAAAAGAACCAGAGAGGATGGGGCCAGGGTCACACTATACTCTTCAGAGCCAGAACTGCAGAGATTTGCTTCTGCCAGTCAGATCCCATTCCCTAATAAGTACATTCAGCTAATGAACTTATCCATGGATCAAACCATCTGATGAAGTCAGTAACTTTACAATTCGACCACCACTCTAGGTGGCTCTTAGTCCAGTCAAGTTGACAAGCAAGGTTCACCATCACAAAGATAAAAGACCTGTTATGGCTCACAGGTTGGAAGGTTCATATCCAGGATGAGCTGACCTGGTTGCTTTGAGCTTGTGGAATGTCAGCACATCATGGCGGCACATGACGGAAGAAGCTTGTTCACTCCATGGTTAGGAATAGAAGAGAGACAGGCAGAAGAGAGGCTGGGCCCCACAGTCTTCTTCAAGGGCACACCTCCAGTGACTCAAGGACCTTCCCTGGGCCCTGTGTCCTACAAGCTCTACCATGTCCAGTAGGGCTAGAACAAAACATCCAATACATGGGCCTTATGGGGGGAGTCCTCAAGGTCCAAACTATAACGTGGAAGCAGTGACGGCTGAATTTTATTTCATTTTAATTTAAAAACATATAGCCATCTGTGTCTTCGAGTGCCATCTTGAGCAGCACAGGTCTAATCTCATGGGTATCAACCAGCTGTCATCTAACCCATCAGGGAGTCTGGCTTCCATTTGAAGCTCTGCTCTTCATTCCCGGTAACCTCAGTAGAGTCATCTGAATTCCCAAGCCTCAGTTCCTACAGACCTTGTAATGAGGATGTTCATGCACAGAATAAGGTCTTCACCAGGCTGGTGGAAAGGTCTTGTAAGATGTGAAAAATGCTTGGAGAGTTTCAATGTACAGTGCACAGGTTAATTTTTGCATTGCCATTCTTCTCACCTTCTTCAGTTCTCATGTTCACCTTTTTGCCCTTGTCTCTCATGACATGAAGCTCAACTCAAGGAGAATTCAGAGAGGGGAATATCAAGTCCTGGTAGTCTGGTGGTGCTATTCCCTTACATTGGGAGATTTTCTTATTTTATTTTATTTTATATTTATTTATTTATTTATTTATTTATTTATTTTTGCGGCACCAGGGATCCAACTCACAGACTCACACCTGCCAGACAGGCGCTTATGCCACGGAGCCAAACTCCTGGCCCTGGTTTTTTGAGGCAGGGTCGCACTATGTAGCTCAAGCCAGCCTTGCGCTCGCATGGTAGCCCAAGCTGGCCTCAAACTCACAACGCTCCTCCTACCTCAGTCTCCCAAGTGCTGGGATTAAAGGTGTGTGCCACCACGCCTGGCTTATCTTCTTATTTTAAAAAGAATGAAAATCCATGAAGACAAGCATGGTAATAAATGAAAGAGACACGGAGGGACCCCAAAGACAGGCATACTTGGATGGACACCAGAGAAACTTCACCAGTTTCACTAGATCACATTGAGCCCTCTGGTAAGTGACTCACTTATTAATGACGGGCCAAGGACCTGAGTATGTGACTTGAGAACTTGCCTTTCACTCACTGCATCAAAGATACTCAGCTAAGAACAACCCAGGAAACCAGAAATTGTAATTTTCTATCCATAGTCAATTGTTTGATTAATTGATGTATTAGACAAATTACTTTTGTGTATGCTTCAAAAGATACATATATATATTTTTGCTGTTGTTGTTGTTTGCTTGCTTCAGTTTATTTTTCTGAAAAGGAGCATGACAAGGACCATAAGGACTATTATGAGAAAGAGTGTTTGAGGGGAGGAAGGAAATGTTAGATGGAGGGGCCCTCGTACCCCAAGCCATTGAGGTTAATTTAGAAGCAAGAAGAGTTCTTATTTTACAAAAACAAAATTTATCAACAAACTGATTGCTTATAAAAGTAGACCCCCTTAAAAAAATAAAAAATAAATAAATTAGAACCCCTTCTTGTTTAACACTAGAATGGGTAGTCCAAATATTATTATGCAGTAGGGCAAGGCACCCATCCACCTTCAGACTGGCTCCTCCCACCTGGAACAGAGTCCTTGGTGGTCCCTGCTGGGTAGTAGTGTGCCCTTTAGTTGCTACTTTAGAGGAAATGAGGGCCTGAGGAGGGAACTCTGTGAGCACAGTTATTCACCAAAATTTATACAAGTATTTTAATATTTTATCAAGAAAAGACTGTGACACTGGGGATACAGTTTAGTAGTAGAGCGCTTGCCTACTGTGAGCAAGGGCCTGGGTTCACTCCCCAGCACCAGGAAACTAACAAACAAATAGCAGCAGCAGCAGCAGCAACAACAACAACAACAACAAAAGACTTTGTTTGTGCGTAGGAATTGAAACAGAGGCCCAGCTGGGTTCTGCAGGCTGCCTCCCTTGTTTAAGGACAGCAAACACAATGCCTACCTGGGCCACAGCGAGAAATCAGAGCAGGATGGGGACCACAGGGCACAAGAAAACATGTGTCCCCAGCCATCCCCACAGCCTTACAGATGTTTCACAAGAAGCCAGGATTCTGCATTTTTGGATGAAACTGGCTCTTCTGTGTTCTGATTTGTTTTCAACATGGAACTGAGTTGGGGATGTAGCTCAGTGGTAAGACCTACCGTGCTCAAGGCTCTGGGTCCAGTTCTCAGTGCCACAGTGGATAAATCAGTCGAATAAATGATGAGATGATATTAAAATTTTTTTTAAAAACCATGGAACACTGAGTTATTAAGTAAGTCAAGTCTGCATGGGAGGGTACTTCCATGGGCAGCCACTTTGCAATCTCTAAACGATGAAAATATTCAAATGAGTTAAACTTGCACAGGTTCCTGTTACTTTAGAAATTAAATTTGCTTTGTTCTATCTCTGCCATTTCCTCTCTATCTAAACAAATTCCAGCCACCCTATGTGTGTGTGTGTATATATATATATATATATATATATATATATATATATATATATGCATGCATGTCTAAAGAGGAAAATCACTGCTCTTGCTTAGGTTTTCCAGTTCTCCCCCTCTTCACTCTTCAAAGGCCTTATGCATAATCATATCAGTGAAGAAAGGAGGACTCAATGGTAGTGCACTTGCCTATCATGTGGGGGGCCTGGGTTCCAGCCCTAGCAAAGCACACTTTGAGAAGCATCGGGTAGACAGCACATGGAAAGTCTTTGCAAGAAGTTGCATTCTTCCTGAGGAGTGGGCTGCAGATTCAGCCCCAAAGGTGCACCCAGCCAACTCAAGTGGATAAGCCAGTCTTCTTTTTTCAGAGAAGACTGTTTTGGACATGATCCAGGTCTCAGGGTGTCCAGTATTCCAATGTACTTCTCCAGCAACGCAGCTTCTACTGTGTTTCTGAGTTCCTGAGCATTCCATCAACAGATACCAAGGTAACACTAACCATTTCTGTTATGCTTCTACTTTTCCCAAGGACAAATGAAATCACTACCTAATAAGCACTTTTTTTTCCAAATGGCAAGGACAAAATAGGTTTCATGCATGGGACAGGTGACTAGAAAGAAACTTCTACAAAGGTGATTTGTGAATTTACAATGTGTTATTTCCTGAGATGAATGAATGTGTTTGTTTCATCTTCTTGCATAAAAACACTGAGGTTGAGGCAAGTTCAGTGCCAAGCAGGGGAGTTGAATCCTGAGCTTGTGTTTTCCAGACAGGCAGGAGTGGGGGCATACCTGGGACCTGGACACTAATCCAGAATTTACTGATAAGCCAAGTGAGCTATAGTAAATCACTCAGCCTATCCGGCTTCTCTTAGCCTGGCCAAGGGTTCAAAGAGTAAATGAGATTCGGTCCAGTAAAGACTGGAGCATTTCATAAGAACTGGTCCGCATCTGGCACATAGCAATGCTGCTCTCTGAGGTAATAGCCTTGGTGCTCTTACAAGTCTGTCTGTTTCCAGCTCCTGAGTTATGGGTTCTAATCTCTGTTGATCCTCAGTTTTCAACTCCACATGATAAAGACATTTGTTTTCTGTTCCTGGAGCTGAAAGGTTAGATAACCATTCAGTCCCAGCCAGACAGATACCTTCACTGTCATATTGACAAGTTTCACTTGGTTACGGGGAGCAGCCAACCAAAACTTCCCCTCACATGCCTTACAGCCCGAGGATTTCAAGTCATAAGACATTTCCTCCAAAATGCAGGGATTGACACATCTATCAAGGCCTCATGAATCTATTCCCAAAAGCAGTGGCTCCATGATCCATGTCTCAGCATGTCCTGTGGACTTAGAAGCTCACATTGCTCATATAAGTCTTGGTATTATGGTTCAGATCTAGAATATTCCCCAAAAAACACTCATGTGTTCAGAGGTAGGGCCCTTGGAAGGTGATTGGACCATGGGGGCACTATGCTTACCAGTGGATTTACCCACTGATGATTCATGGATGAATATGGTGTTAGGAGGTGAGGCCTGGTTGGAAAAGGTAGTCCCTGGGTTTATGACCTGGAAGGATATGTTCTTGTGCTGGTTTCTCCTCCTGTCATGCCATTTCTGACTTGAAGCAACCAATCATGGACTGAACTCACTGGAAACTGTGGGCCAGATAAACCTCTCCTCCAGTAAGTCTGTGTGTGGGGTATTTTGTCTCAGTAATGAGAAATCCAATACACGCATAAATTCTTGGGTACTCACAAATACAATATTCACCCAACAGAAGCAGGTTATGACAAACACAAATACTCACATGTATTCATATGTTCAGGGCCCAGAAGATCAAACATAAGTGAATCTAGGGATTTTTTAACCTCCTGTTCCTCTCCAGTATTGACTGGACACATGGGGACACAGCATCCAGAAATGCCACTGAAGGTCACAGTCATCACCCTGCACAGTTCCAAGGGGCACTGCTCACATGGTCTGGAGGAGTGCATTACTCATCCTACTCAGTTATAAGTGGTTTTCAAGCATGGAAAAGATAGAAGAAATAGAAAAGTAACATTTTGTGAAGTACCCACTCTGTTAGTCAGTTTCCTGTTACTATAACAAAACACCTGAGGTGATTAATTTATAGAGATACAAGTTTTATTTTGGCTCACAGTTCTAAAGTTCCCAGTGCACAATTAAGTGGTCTGATTGCTCTGGGACTCGGATGAAGCATCACATCATGGCAATTTAATGTGTGACAAAGCAACACCACTTGTATCGTGATCCAGGGAATGAAAGGAAGACTAGAGAAGGCAGATCCCAAAACCCCCTTGAGGGCATGCCCCCCCCCAGTGACCTAAAGACCTCTCCCTAGGTGCTCTGTCCTAAAGGTGCCACCTCTCCCCAATAGCACCATCTCATGGATCAAGCCTTTAACTAACAGACCTTTTGGGGGCCTCATCCACGATGTGGCACTTATTTACAAAGCATTTTCACATGTTGCTAGCTTGTTAGCAGCATGATGAGAATTAGCTGAGTGACCCTGGGCAGACCTTGACATTTTTAAGACTCAGTTATTCATCTTTAATTGGGCTATATGGCCTGCATCCTAACATACTTTAAAAATACTTTATCATGCACCATGGAACTCAATGTATATGGAGGTTAACAGTGATCTACATCTTAGGAACATCTCAGGTAGCATTTGAAGTGTCTTAATTATGAACATACACTCCAGGGATGGTTGCAAAAGCTCTTCACAGTCTACACCAGAGGCTTCACTAATCAACCTAAAGGATGTTAAATAATTTTTGTTGGTCATTAAAATGAGTGTCGTTCCAGATATATGCTTGGCTAGAAAGACTGAAGGGGCTCACCACTCTTGCATTAATAACTTGCAAGAACTTGGCCCAAATGGTAATGAGTTCCCTGCAGAACAGCCCCAGTGTCCCAAGCCTCTGGCTCTGCTCTGGGGGTCACTTGCCCTCTGACCCACACACTGTGATGTTGGCTGGCCCTGGAGTGTGCCAGCAACCTGTCAGAGCTGAAGGACAGATCATGGCAATGCCTGTGTCTCATGCATTCAGTGACTCATTGCTACCTCAGAAAATTGTATCAGCTCATTAAAAGGTGACCTCTTTCCCATGGGTGGGGCCCCCTTTAAGGATTTATAGCACACCCCTTCCATTTAGCCATAGGAATTGCTTTGTCCTTGCTACACTGATTCAGAGGCAAACAAATCACAAGATTATGGGTCTTGTGCAATAGTTATTTCCAGCTTAATGTGAAAGCCATGCATTTTCCCAGCAGCGGGTCATCGGAGACTGCAGTACTATGAGTGCTTCACACATTAGCAATAAGAAAACTGAAAGTTACATAGATTATAGCTGCTTGTGTAAGCAAATAAATCAAATAAGAAATCAGATTATGAGATGACCAATTAAATGGAAGGACTACCTGGGCATTGAGACTAAGACAATTAATTGTAGGTTGCTACTCATCTTCGGTACACTTTGTTGCCTATTAAGATAATGAATCGAGTCTGTAAGATCGGGTCTAAAAATGTGATTAATCAGATTCAGCTAGCAAAAGACTGTTATTTTTATGACTCTGTGAAATGCATATATTTTACCAACCAGTTCTGAAACAGGCTTTTCAAAGTTTAGAAGAAGGAAATTGTAATCTTTCATGGGACCCTTACTGAAATCAGAAACTTAAAGAAAAATCTCATTATAAAGTGAATAATTTTGGAAAACTAATACCCAAATCTTCCTTTGATATGAAAAATGCCTTGAATAGAGATTTCTGAGTTGAATGTTGGAGAATTTTTCCTTCTTTCTGGATTTCTCAAGGGATCTCAGACAGGGTGTAAACAAACCGCAGATCACTTCTGTGTGAGGTTTGGTTTTCCCTTCTCTTTCCTGTTTTTTTTTTTTTTTTTTGTATTACCTTAAAGAAATATCTTAAAAATGTGAAAAATTGATAAAAAGGGCCCTTTGAGTGCCAAGCAACAAAGAATCTGGGAGAGGATAAGATTGCAATGTTTAAAAATCATAAAGATATGCAAAGGAGAAACAGAAGCCTTTTGTGAAATTCAAAAATACTAGTGTCTTTCTTCTTACCAAGGAACTTAAAGAGACTGCGTTAGGACAAATTAAAAGATACCCTATTTTAAACTACTTTCCTTCATGGAGGAGGTAGTATGGGCTAACAATGAATGGCACTTCAGGAAGAGTTTAGACAAATTCCTGAGGGCATATTTTTGTCAAGTAATTGAGGAAGCGCCATCCCTGGGCTTCCGGTGCCCCACTCAGCCTTTTGGGACACCAGACACCCCTCAAAGAGTGCTCCCTTGTCTCCCCAGTCACACCCCTAAACCCCCCAACCACCACACCAAGCACATTGGCTCGTGCCTGCATTCACCACACTCAGGACTTATTCAGGGATGGTACCTTCACTATCCTTGGGTCCCTATGCCCAGGAAACAACATGATTCATACAATGATCTGGGAGTCAGTTGAATGCTAACAGCACGTGCTTTTCCCACAAAACCCTCTGAGACCATCCTTACGATTTCGCTATTTCTTTTCTGAATTGTCCCTGGAAAGAACCTCAAGCAGTTCTTCACAGAGCTGAGTGGCTCTCCCCACCCATTCCGAGACCTCTTCCCTTGTGTCACGGATTTCATTAACATAGTGCCTTTATTCACAAGGAGCAAGGAGGAGGACAGTTGGCCAGAATTTTGTTTCTAAAAATGTCCTTTCTTCCTCCCCATGGACAACACCCCAGCTTCCTTAAATGGCCTATCCCAAGCTGTGGTTTCAATTGCAGGCTCAGGAGACAGATTGCCTGAGCTGGGATCCGAGCTTCGCCACATGCCCGCGGTGTGACCTTGGGCCAGTTACTTAATGTCTTCATGCCCACAAGCCTTCATCAGTGAAGGCAGGATAATTATAGGGTCCATTTTATAAGATTGTTGTAAGAACTAAATGAAGTGATCCATAGGGAGTGTTTCGTGTATAATGTGACCAATTATAAATGTATAACAAGCATGTTTCTGTCAGTGTAGGTTGGTGTATGCTACAGTAACAAAAAGGACAGGATCTAGCCAGGCATGGTGGTGTACATGTGCAATAGCAGCACTCTGGGAAACTGAAACAGGAGGGTCACAAGTTTAAGCCTAGCCTGAACAACTTAGTAACTTACCAAGAATCCTGTCTCAAAAAAAAAAAAAAATTAAATTAAATTAAAAGACAGGGAGCATTGGGGATATGGCTCAGTACAAAGGCCCTGGGTTTAATCCCTAGCACTGCAAAAAATGAGGACGCTATGGTCTGTATCTAGGTGTCTCCCAAAAGCTTCATGTGCTCATGAACAGGGCTTATGGGAGGTGGGGCATGGCTGGAAGAGACAGGTCACTAGGATGTGATCTGGAAGTGAACACCTCCCCAGCTCCTCCCTTCCATTCTGAACATGTGTAGACATTTTTAATTGTTATTTTCTAAATAATCTAAAATAGCAATTAATTCCAAATCATCTACACTATATTAGGTATTATGAGAAGTCTAGTGATGATTTAAAGTACAGGAGAAGACCTGTAGGTTCTATGCAAATACTATACCATTTTATATAAGGAAGTTGAGCAGCTAAGGATTTTGGCATCTTGGGGCCTAAAGCCAGTGAATGTCAATGACTCCCACAGGCACCAGGGGCAACCGTATTTCACTGACCAAAGCAAGTTGCCACATGGTGCTGCTTGGCTCCTCTGGGGGAGGAAAGTATGGTTTTACCATGTCCCTAAAAGTTGGAAGAATGAGAAGTATATGGTGAATGACATTGTTGGGCTGATTATACAATGTCCCTCAGGGTTTCAGAAGCATAAATGTCAATGCCAATGGCGTGAAACATGTAACTTATTGTGACAAAAATCAGCCATCAATTCTCTATCCTGGTCCAGCATCGATTGCCACAGAGCACATTTTCTCCACCGACCGCAGCTCTCTCCAGCTTCGATATTCTTTCACAATACACATCGTCAATAGCCAATCACTTTTAAACAGGCTTCATGCAACATTTCAGTCTGATTGTGTGACAGATGGAAAGAAAAGCTTCCAGGGAGAAAATGGAAGCAAACTTCTCTATTTTTCTTCCAAAGCTTATGAAACAACCACATAGTATTTAAGAAAAAATAACTCCCAGGTCCCCAAGCCTCTCAACTAATTTGATGTGAGGGCCTTTTTGGTAAGTTTTTTTTTTCCCCATTCTTTATGGGGGTGGGAGGTGCTAGAAGCAGAGAAGAGCCCCTCCCCATTTCTAAATGGTTTCCTAAGTGCTTTTCGGCAATTTACGTAGCAAATAACTAAAGCACACAAGGAAACTGGTAAGTTCTCATTTGATCTTTCCTGGGGAGAAGACGAAAAGGAAAGGCTGCTTGCAAGACTTCAGAGGCCACTAAACAGCTTTCTATTGATTTTATACTAAGATCCTTTATCACTCTTGTTGCTTTAAAAAGAAATGCAGTCTGTGTCAGTGTCTAAATAGACTTTCCTAGAAAAATCAGGCCCCGTACTCCTATGTGAACAGATGTGGAAGATGTTTACCAGCTTTGGCAAATCAACTTCAGGGGACTTTTTTTTTTTTTTTTAAACAGAAATATCTTTCCTGCTGTAATATGCCAGTCCTTGAAAGCATTGTAACTGGAGCTTTGCTTCTGGAGATTAAACTTTAGTGAGCCTGGAATTCATGTTCAAACGTGCCTGGTTCAGCCCCTTTCCTGTACACCCAAGAAAACACAGCTCAGAGATACTAGGAACTTGATATACTTACTGAGTGTGCTGGGCAGATTCAAGTTCAAATTCAACTCTTTATGAACCTCAGAAGTGTCATACATGTTAGACCCCAGGTGTCTTTTCCTGCACTAACTTTTCCCCCATGAGTCAAGATGTCAGCAGGTTTAACCTGATGTCACCATAGGAAAGAGTCATGAAGTACAGAGCTTTATATTTAACCTTCTCTGTGCCAGCTACCTCTGACCTATTTCCTGCCTATATATGGAATACCATTTCTCCTGTTGTAAGAAATTCAATAAATAGAAACCCTAACCCACAAAACTAGCAAGCAACAGAGATCTTTCACTTTATGCAACGGTTCTATATAAGGAAAGGTCTGAATTCTAATCTTGACTTTACCATGAACCAGTCGTGTGTAAATGAAAAACTCCACTGCATGTATGCCACAGAGACACTGGAACAGCTACTCTTTTAATGTCCTTTGAACTGGAAGTAAGTTTGTGTACTGGATACAGGAGTCAAGACAAGTTTCCCTGGTACATTCTTTAGTTTTCAGGTTTTGACCTTTTTATTTTGAAATCATTCATACCTACAAAACAAGATATAAAGACTACTGAAATAACCACCCATGAAATCACTGCTCCTCTTTCATGCTTAGCAAGCCATGTCACCCCCTTTCATGTACCGCAGAAGCAATCTCTATGTTAAACTTGACACATCACCTCCATGTACTTCTTGATCATTTCATCATGTCTATTGAAGTCTCTAAGATATATATATATATATATATATATATATATATATATATTGCATATCTTGAGTATACAAGTGGGGCAATGCTCTGTGTTTCCTTCTGTGACTTGATTTTTGGTTCCATGTTATTTTCTTCTACAATTTATCTTTGTTGGCACATTGGCCATAGGGCTCATTTCTTCTCGTGGCTGTAGCTTGCTACATTGTCTGACCAGAGCAAGTTTACTTCTATTCTCTTCCCCTTACCAACTGGGGTGCTCCTTGCCATTCACTATGAAATGAGCCTGCCGTGAATGGTCTTTCATTACCTACAGTGCACCAGTTAGTGTTCCCCAGGGGATGGCATGGTGGTAGCAGTGCTGGGTGTTAAGGAATTAGCTGCTTTTATCTTTATGCTATTGATTTTTTTCCATCTACTTATACGATCAATCATCCCATTTATACGTCTTGGGAAATTTTTATAATTTTATCCATAACTGGCTCGCATACACTTTACTTAATTTATTCTTAGGCGTTTTAGCATTTTAGTTGCTGTCATCAGTGGTTGCCTGTCTATAGGAATGCAATTAATTTTGTGTACAGATCCTATAAAAAGCATACATGCTGGTCTCACTTATTAACTCTAATAATTTTTCAGGAGAATCTCAGAAATTTTCTATGTGGATAATCATATCATCACAGCCTTTTGATTTCTGTCTTTCTAATCCTGCACAATGTTGGCTGCCTATGCACCACCCTCCCCGCTCCCACCTTCTTTCTCATTAGCAAAATCCAGAATTATCCTCTGTGCACAGTGTCTGGCTAAAAATACCCAGTCCCCCAGTCTCCTTGCAGCTGGGAAAAGAGAGAGGCATGAGAAACAGTTCTGGCCCATGGAGTAGAAGTCTCAGACCCTGGAGATGAAGGTCTTTGTCATGTAAAAGACCAAGATGTGACAGGGAAGGGTTTCTGGGACTCCCCTTATTCATATCTGTAGCTCAGGTATAGGATCTCCCTGGCCAAAGACTGATTTGTTTTCATTTCTCCTCTTGATGTTTCCTGAACTGAATTAGTCAGCTTGTTGCTACTCTAACAAAATACCTGAGGCAGGTTGCTTCTGAAGAAAAGAGATTTGTTTAGCTCACAGTTTTGGAGGTTTGACATTCAAGATTGTTTGTTCATTCAATTCGTAATGAGGGTGGTGGATGGCATCACACTGTGGTGACAGCACGTGCAGGATCAAGTGATTGCACCTCAAGCCAGGAAGCAGAGAATGGGAGGGCCAGCTTGCTGCTTTTATGAGAACTTTCCTGTAAGAACTACCCAGGGGTCACTTGAGAAATATTCTCATCCCTTACATGGACACCCTCCAAAGACCTAAAGACCTACTGCTAGGCCCTAATACAATGTCTTACTTTTCTCTCCTTGCTAAGGCAAAATACCCAACATCCAAAATTAAGGAAAGAAAGGTTTATTTAGTTCATAGTTTGTGGGGATTTCAGTCTATAACTATCTGGCTCCAAGGCAGGGTGGCATGGCAGAGAAACAACAGTTCAAGGCAGCAAAAGACAGCAAAAACAACGAGAATGAAAAAGGGGAGAACGAGGCTCTTTTCCTCCTTTATATTGTACGCAGGCTACCTGCCCTTGAGTGGGTGTAGCACTCACACCATCTCCGCGCCCTCCTCTTGCACAGGCTCAGGATGTTTACAAGGTGAGGACCTTGGCCCCCTGCTGAGTCACTCAGTTCAACTTCTAAATTTCTCAGGTTGACACAATGAACAACATCCTAGAGTGGTAAGGGCATGTCCTCTACACTCTAGATGTAGAACTGCTGAGTTAGTTTGTTAAGTTTCTAGACTTCTCAAATTAACACAAGGAATCAACCATTACAGACCGCCACCCTGGCAGTATGAGGACTAAGCCTCCAATCACATGGACCCATCAGGGATATCCAGACCATATTTATACTATAGCAATACTCAAATTCATAAGCAAACAGTGCTTACAAAAGTTCTCTGGTAACCCTCCTTTTCCTCCAAGTTCCTTGCATTTCCCTTGGACAACAGGTGATGTCTCTTTGTGATCCATAACTCTACGAGGCCCCAGCTGCTATGGGTTTGACACATCTTCTAAAACTCAGTTTGGAAACTTGGTCTCTGCCATGGACTAGATATGTTCTAAGTGCGTCCCCCAGAGTCTCCCAGGTGCTCAAAGCTTGGTCTGTCTCTGGTAGGACCATGTTGAGATGGTGGAACCTTAAGTGGGTGAGGCTTAGTGGAAGGTAATTAGATCATAGGGCCACCTCTCTCAGAAGAGATTATCCCTGGTCTCACAGAGTGGGTTCATCCAGAGAACCTGTTATTGGAAAGGAGCCTGGTGCCTCCCTTGAATCCCCGTGGCTTCCTACCTTGCTTCTCTCCCTGTCACGCACTTCCACATTGGTGCCACCCACCATGCTGTGATGTAGCCAGCAGGTCCCCCTGGGTGACAGAAACAGCTGGGACAAAGGAGCAAGAAAGGTGGTGGCCAACGCAAGCCCCAGGATGGTAAGTTTGGCAATCTGACTGTGTGAGTGAAGACCTAGGCTCCGTCACTTGCACGCTCTGTAGCCATGGGCAGCTCCAGCTTTCCCTGAACTCCAGACTCAACATCCTTGCTCTGCTTTGGGGCATCCAGTCCTGCTCCTCCTCTGCTCCTGGGTGATCCACTGCCCGCCTGTCTCCAGGCTGGTAGTGTCCTGCAGAAAGGGAATCAAGGGGACACAGCTGTCTTTCTGTCTACAGGGGAGGGATACGTAATGGACTTGGTGATCGTAAGGAACCTACTCTCATCCCCTCCTACGTTTTAAATCAGCTTCAGGTTACTTCTAATCCAAGGCAAACGCTATGTAAAATAGTTCTTACACTCTGATATTTAGGGAATGATGACAACAGAGAAAGTCTACACATTCAGGACAGACCCAAAGTTCCTTTTCAAATATTTTCAATCCGCGGTTGTTCGAATCCGCACATATGGAATCCGTGGATGCACAAGGCCGGCTCTAATTACTAGAAGGTGTTTATCCTACACTGATCTCTACAGCAGCTCCGGTCACTATTAATGTCATTACAGGTCATTGGTATATAAAATGTGTAGACCCCTACTCTCGCTTGTCCAGACAGAAATTCTCAGCCCACTCAAGTGGAATCCCCCAACCCAAGGGATACTTGTCCTTTGCCATGCCTGATTCCCACAGACCCCTTTCTCGGGACCCTGCATCCGGACTCCCCACAGCCCCTCCCCACAGACGCCATCCTTTCCTCCTCTGCACCCGCAGGGCCCCTCCATCTTGACAAGCACCCCTCTCCTGTATCATTGCTTCTTTGTTCACACTTTCCTGCTCCCCAGAAATATTACTCTGTCTAGCAACCGTGCCAGTTATAAATTGAAATGCAAACAGATAGCCATAAATCTGAATGCACATTTATGTTAACTTTATTATGAACAGACACACAGCACAACAGCCCTGCTCCCCCTTGGCAGGGAGCTTCAGATCTGACGCCCGGTCAGTGTCTACCACATGTGCACGGCCACTTACGACAGGTCTCGCCTGCACTCCTAACGAGGGTGGACGCCACGACTCGCAGGGAAAACGATTCCCCTTTTCCTCTTCCTCACCACAAGAAGCAATTACTGATGTGCTGCTCCCCTTGTAAAACTTCGCACAGCTCTCTAGGATGGGAGGAATCAAATTAAACCCCCGTAGAGGACTGGGGGCATCTATATTTATGCAGCTAGGCACGGCACAAATCTAATATTCCAGAAAGATGCTAAGCCCTGCGCAATTTGTGTGCGCATGGCGCCTTGTACAAAGGCACTCAATAAATATCTGTTGGCTGGTTGGTTACAAATAACAAAGCACCGCTGTAGCAACTGTGTGGTGTTAAAGGCGCCTGGTGTGCGGCTCCTTTCTAGGTCAAGGCCTTCGATATGATATGTTAATAGTGCCCTGGATAGTTGCATCGCCGGGGAAGCTGGAGGAGGTGGGGGGACCGAGGAGCAGATTGGAGGCCTCTGAGCCTCAGCCTGGTCCGAGTGCTCGGATCCAGCACACAGCAAAGCCCTTCACTCGTGACGTCCAACCCCAGGGTGGGTAATTACAAAAGGAGGGAGGCACAGGTGTGATCCTCCCAGGGAGTAGGGGAAGAATGAACGGCTACCTGGAATCCTTCTCACCCCGCCCCACCCAATGGGATGAGAAGCAAAGCTCTGTGTGCCTTGCTCTGCACTGCTCATTACACTAATGGTGCCTGCTCTCTCTTTCTCCCTTCTTTTTTTTTTCTTATTCTTTTATTTATTTTTTAAATACCACTAATATGTCCCAGTATCCATGATCAAGATTTCCAGGACTAGGTTCACTGAAAATCTGAATTATTCCTTTGGTGCCCCTAAAATACAATTTGCCCTGCAGAATATGAATGGTTTAGAAAATACATGGCCAGATGCCTTCAGCCCAAGAAGCCAAAAAGGCTTCTGAGAGCAGGCAGCATTTACCACTTCCCTCCCACCTGGGGTGGACACGGCTCAGGGACAGCCGTGGGCAGTTAGCTACTGTTACAGGAAGACTGGGCAGAGCATGGTGGACCAGGAAAGAAGGCCAGGGGCCACCTGCAAGGGGCGGACACCTGCCTCCTGGTCAGTGTGTCCTCTGCACCCTTCAGGCAAGCCCCGGCTCTGATGTCATGGCAAAGTGTGCCAACCAGAAGCAGCAGCTTGGGGGTTGCCAGGGAAACCATCCCTATGTGTTCCGGTGGAAACTGGTCGTTGGTGTGTAGCAGCTGGGTCTGGGGGAGCAGGGGCTATGTGTATTGAGGGGTTCCCTGCTCCCATCACAAAAAACTAGAGAACAGCCCCAGGAAGCCTCCCTGCAAGATGGGGCGTGTGCTCCCCAAGGGTGGCAGCTGGGCTCAGGGACCAGCTGAGTAAAAGAAAGCGGTAAAAATAAGGGCTCCTTCTTAGAAACTATTTATCATCAGTCAGGCAATGGTCCGATGTTTTTAAAATACAGTATTTAATTTAACACTCAGTGATGGTCACAGTTCGCATGGCTCCGAGGCCAGTCCAGACATGAGTGAACCAAGCTGCTGTGAGACAGTGAGTCTGATGGAGACAGTGACCGCCTGACTGTAGCACTCACACCCCATCGAAGGGGAAACTGGAAAACTGAGGCTTGGGCAAGCTGCCCGTGCCCATCAGGATCACAGACCCCATTCTATAGACAGGAAACAGGCTCGGAAGTGTACTCTACAGTTAGTTTTCCTGGACTACAACTGGAAATACAGATTTTTAAAACGCAATCTTGGTAAGTAACAGAAAACCATGTTCTACCCCGTGAGTGAGAATGTCAGCATGTCGGAGGACTAGGGCTGCCCTTTGGTCACCGATTTGTGATCATGGCCCAAGCCCAATACATAGGAGAACACAAGACTTCTGTCTTTCAAGGGAGAAAACAGTCTAAGAACACTTACACAGCTGGCCCAGGTCCACCAGGGCAGTGAAGGTGGCCTTGGTGCCAGGCAGGCAAGTGTGTCTGAAGCTCCTTTCCCAGACCGGGTCACCTAAGTGCCACTGTGTGGCACCCCAGCCCACCTGAACATGGCGCACTGAAAACCAAACCCAACCTCCCACGCACAGGGTGAGATCTGCGGCTTCTGATCTCGCCCCGCATCAGATTCCACCCTTGAGCTCTTTGAAGAGAACATTGCCTGGGCTTTGCCCGTGGAAACTCCAGTTTCATCAGTCTGGTATGAGTCCCTGGTGTTCTCATGAAAGCATCCCTCTGTGACTTGAATGTACAACCAGGAGTGAAACCCCTCAGCCAGTCCCTTGCTCAGATACCAAACGTGAGCTTCTGAAATGAGGATGTAGATACATGGTTAGGAGCAAAGATGCTGGAGCCAGACAGACCTAGGCTCAAGTCCTGACACTGTCCCTCCCAAGTTGAGGACCCTGGGCAAATCAATTCACCCCTCAAGCCTCAATATCCTCATCTCTATAACGGGGTAACAATAGCCCCATCCCTGGGTCCCCGTGAAGTAGATCCATGGTGGTGCCTGCCACACAGCTGGCATTCAGTAAGTCAGGCTTCCACCTCTGCGGCCTCTGGCTACAGCCCCACAAATACAGGAGTAAAGAACAGCATAAGCCTGGGTGGGGTTGGGGACTTGTACCACCAACAGCCACCTAATGTCATTTTACAACTGAAGCCCAGGTGGCCTTGGGGATCCACCACACATATCCCCTCCAAAAAGTTCAACAGCCATACTCCTTCAGTAGCCTCAGCCCCTCAACTCCTAGGGTAGATATGATCTGAAGGAGACACAGGCAATTTAGAGAAAAGCATCTTAGAAATATTAATCTGCTACTTGAGGTCGGAGGAAAGACTTGTGTCTTGGAGCTCCCATTTCCAAGAGCAGGTAATTCTGTGAAATGGAGATCAAAACTCCCATCTCTAATCGAAGTTGACTCACCTGCTGGAAATCCTCAGTTACTTTCCCTGCCCTCCCCCCAGTTAAACCTCTGCGATGATAACAGATCATTATTCCCAGTCAATTCTCCCTACGTCAACATTGGTTTGCAAGCCAGCCCCAAACTGCACAAGCCAAGTATTGCTTCTTTGAATACCTTTACTGGAACAACCAGCTCCCCTCACCCCCAACCCTGCTCCATCCAGAGTCCCTGAACTCTTAGGGGCGATACTTACTGACAGAATGAACTAATGATTACAGTTACAGCCATTAGAGGGGTTTTCATCAAACACCTCTTCCGAGAGTTCCGGGGCCGACCCTCTGCCCCGCTGTCATAACTGGCAAGGATGATTTCACAAAGCCTTTACCCCAGTGATAGAAGACCTTTCTGCAATTAGCAACTGAGCGGCGGCCAGAGCTTCCACAGTAAACCAGCATTGCACAAAGTGCTGCAAACCTGTGGTTGCTCCATCCGCGTGCGACCACACATTTAAGCAGGAGCTCTGTGAACGCAGGTATAAAACAGCAAGCAAGAAGGGGCCGTGAACAACTGCAATAATGGTGATTTTTCATTGGCTCAGTTGGCAAAAGAAGGTTTAAACACAAGATCTCCGGGCTTTCCGCAGCTTTCTCCTTGATGCAAGGAGGAAGCGCCTCAGCTCCTAGCACCATGTGAGGAAATCGCTGCACTTTGGAAAGTACAGTGAATCTACATCCAAGCTGTTTTTGGAGATGAGACTGTTTTCTGACAACCCTAGAGATCAAAGTACGAAAAGAAAGTTGTGGTTTTAAGTCTTCAGTAGAGAAAAAACTGATCCCTGGGCATTTCAGACATTTGGTTTACTGCCTTAAGCTGGCAAGTGATGAAAGAGCAGATAACTTGGCCACCAGATACAGAATTTCGTGTACTCCTGCTCGAGGGCCAATTCCTTGTTAAGGACTATATCTGCCCAGCTCACTCCTGTTCTAAGGCACGTTACAAGGGATGCAGAGGCAGTGTTCCACCAGTGTTTGCTGACTGACTAACTGACTGACTCAAGCATTGGTACAAAGTATAGATCTGCACAATGAATTTACCTGATTTCCTATGAAATATTCCATCTACAGGGACTGAAATCAAGACTTAGATGGCTTTTGAGTAATACACGTGTAAAAAGAGTTACATCAGAGAGCAACTACACACTTGACTTCCCAGCTTTCCTCCCAGTAACGTCACATCGATAGCCTGGTGGGAGTGTCTACACCGGGGGCACTGGCAACAGGTACAAGGGAGGGCTGGTTTTTGGGGGAGCAAGCTGTTAAGCGCCCTCCCCAGCACACCCTTAATTCACATGTACGTGGAAATCAGATTTCCTATAGGAGGCTTCATGCAGGAGAGGAGAAGTCAATCACCCAAGATTAGATTTTCCTTTCCTTCCTCTTCACACTTCCCATACAAGACCTAAATTGTTTTCTGGGATAGTTCCCCAATCTATATTCTGTTTTACCTGAACTGATCACTGTTCACGGTCAAGTCACATCATATGCAAGAATTTCCATTTGTATCTTCTTCCTAGAATTGAGATGGCAAAAGTGCGACCTAGAGTCCCTTCCCCCACCCCACTGAACTGCGCTTCTCCATCCCTGAGAAAGAGGAAGGTCAGAAGCGCTTCAGGGCCCATGTTGGTCTGACAACCCAATTCTGAATTTTACTAACAGGCAACTCTTAGTCCCCAGAGAACCCTCATACGGCTGGTCTGGCTTGCCTTAAAAACCTGTTTGATGGAACGCGATAAATGGGAGACCATTGGATGCTAAAATCATAATTCGTTTTGTACTCAAGAACAGCAAGTATAGGGCTGGGGATTTAGCTCAGCGGCATAAGTGCCTGCCTAGCAAGTGCAAGGTCATGAGTTCGATCTCCAGTACCAAACAAACAAACAAACAAAACAAAACAAAACAAAAAAAACAGCAGGTATGCCTAGGGGTTTCTGAAGGCTGCTGCCATCTACAAATAATCCACCCAGCTAAGAAGAACTACAAAGAAATAGTAGCAGGAAGAAAGTGTAGAAGGCATCCTAAGACCAACAAAAACAGGAATTCTGCAGACAAATAGTTAAGTCAAAATTTTAATATACTCCAAGAAGGAGATTATATGAAAAAAGTCAATGTGAACCTTAATGTAGCCACAGCACTTGGTAACTGCATGTGTTGTAAAACTAGCAACTGCAGTCCAATGCCCAAAGCCTTGTGTATTCATTAATGAAAGCTATTTTTCAAAGATTCCTTTGTGTGCCCCAATTATCTAATGAGGACCAGTTACAGAGAAAGCTTTGAAGTAACTGAGCCAAAAATTAAAAACTCCAATGTCCTTTGGTGCCAAATATGTGATAAAAATGAACCCAGATATGAGAGAAATAAGCATAGACACATTTTTCTATATTAAATATACATGTATAATAAATAAATGATAAGTATTTATGAACACATACAAATAAATATAAAAGATAGTCTATAGTTTCACAAAGAAATCTGACCTCCATTAGGGTTTTCCAGGGACATAGAATCAATAGAATGTGTATATATATACAGATTGTCCCGAACTTAACAATCATTCAACTCATGATTTTTTTTTTTTTTTTGGTGTTGTTGTTCCTTTCTATTATGGTGTGAAATCACCATTCTGTTTTTCTTTTTCAGTAGTATTCAATAAACTGTATGAGATGTCCTATTATAAAATAGGCTTTATGTTCAATGATTTTGTCCAACTGGGCTCCCGTAGGTGTTCTAAGTATGTTTACGATTGGCTAGGCTAAGCCACGGTGCTCAGCAGGATAAGCATATTGAATGCATGTTTAACTTACACTTTTCAACTTAACAATGAATTCATTGGGATGTAACCCCATCATATTTATCAAAGAGCACCTACTGAAATGTGTATACACATTTGAATATGAATATGACAAAGGGCAGTGGAGGGAGAGAGATTTTTTAAGAAGGACCTGGTTTGCGTGATTAGGAGCCTGACAAATGCCAAGACCTGCAAGGAAGTGGACAGCCGCTGAGCCGGAAACACAGCAAAGCTGCTGTGATCACGCCTGTTTGAGTCCCAAGAGACTTGAGACCCAGGAAAAGCCGGTGTTTCAATTCGAGTTCACAGGCAGGAAAAATTCAAAGACCGTCTGACAGGAAGACACCTGATTGAACGAGGCCCACCCGTATTATGAAGGAGAATCTGTGTGACAAAGTCTAACAAAAAATCCCATCCCAAAAGGCGCCCTCACAGAAATACTCTGAAGAATGTTCGATCAAATACCTGAGCAATGGGACTTCCGGGAAGATGGCGGAGTAGTAGGATGCAGGGAAAACAGCCTCTCTGAGAGACACCGTCTAGATGTGGGAACACACCATTTTGAGGAAGACAAAAAGGAGGGTTAGACTCACTGTGAGAGGGGAGCTGTTGGAGCCCTGCGGTGCATGGTCGTGGTGTTGGTGGTGGCTGGTGACCCCGGGACCTCTGTGGAACCATTCCCCGGTGGAGGAGAGCGGTGGGCGTGGCGGACTGTGCTGGCAATGATGAATGCGAGGGCTTAGGCCTCCCACAGGAGAGTGACTTGCCGGAAGCTGTTCCTGAGTAGGGCCAGATATGCCTGGGGCTAAAAGTGTTCCGGGCTTCCCCCAGCGGTTCCTAGCTGGGCACAGACCCGCCCTCTGAGACTGCCTGGATGGCTGTGAGCCTGAGGAGACTGCTCTCAGGGCAGGGTGCTAAGGTTGTCTACTACTCTGTCCACGAACAGTTGCTGGCTTGCAGAGATACAGTGCCACGATTTGGGTTGCTGTCTCCACAGGCTGTTTACCAGTGAATCCAGAGAGAACCCCGGAAGTGGACTTTTTTTTTTTTTCTTTTCTTAGTGTGAGTGTGGTTTCTGCCCTCCCTTTGGGCCTGGTCTTGTTCTGTTCTCTTTTCTGTCTCTTTTGGCTTTCTTTTCCTTCAGTCTTCTACAGTGGTTTCCCTGAGTTGGTGGACCCATCTTTGTTCTCCAACCTACCTGCAGTCTCTTTTCTCTTTTCCCACTTTTCTGCTTTTTCTTAAATTCATTTTGGGTCCTCACTCTTGGGGACAGAATTGACATTTTGTGAACCTAAGCATTGTATATGATTGTTTTGCATCCTGTTGGATGGATATAAATCCAGTTTATATGGTTGGGGGTTGTAAATCAGGGGTTGGATTAGTTTACTGTTTTGTTGGCTGTGTTTGGTGCTGTGGGTGCCACTGTAGCCAGAACTGACTTGATTGAACTGGATAGCTGTTGGCCTTGCTGGTTCAGAACTGGGATTGACTGGGGGTTGTAGAGAGGGCTGGGGCATGGTGCCAAGGAACTAGGGACTGGGCTAGGCGAGCAGTGGTTTCTCGTCTCTGACAAACTGAGGAGGTGGGATTTTCCAATAGACTCGGAGCCCAGGAACCAGTTAACACCTGGAAGATATCTCTGGGAAGTGCTCATCACCTGGAAGTCCTTAATACCACCATTAAAGTAACCCACTGCAGGTAACTAACAGGTATCACTTTAGGAATTAAGCTAAAAAAGAAAAGAAATGAGAAGACACTTAAACAGGTCATAACCCCAGACACCCAGTTCACCAAATGCAAACCCAGGGGGCAATGAGGCTGGTAAATCTGAAAGCCCCCTATGAGGTTTCTTAGAAGTGGTAACAAAGCAGTTGAATGAGGCTTTGGAAAAAATGAAATCAGAAATAATCTTTCAAATAACCACAGAGATTACCAAAATATACACCATGCTTAGTGATGTTAGGGCAGATACAGACAAAAAAATAAACAAGCTTCAGAAAATTATGCAAGGGCAACATAGGAAGCAAATGGATTCCATAAAGCAGATTCAAGTAGATATCCAGGAGAATAGAAACTCTATTGAAAGTATTCAAACAGATTAAGCCAATGTGAGGACAAGATCTCAGATATTGAAGATAGGCTCACAGTTAGTGACCAGGAAAAGAAAGATTCTTCAAAACTAGCAAGGGATCATGAGATATTAATCCAGCAGTTGCTTGATGAGACAAAGAAAAATAATTTAAGATTACTTGGAGTCAGTGAACAAGCAGCAGATACTACAAATGACATCAAAAACATCCTTACAGACATCGTGTCAGAAAATTTTCCTAGCAGAGAAAAAGAATTTGACACACAAGTAAGTGAGACATATAGAACCCCAATTAACAATGATAAAAAACAATCTACTTCTAGGCATATTATAGTCAAGATTCCAGAAACTCAACACAAGAATAAAATTTTAAAAGCTGTTAGGGAAAAGAAACAAATCACCTATAAAGGAAAGCCCAGCAGAATTACAGTGTACTTCTCAGCACAAACTCTCAAGTCAAGGAGAGCTTGGAGTGAAGTACTCCAAGTTCTAAAAGAAAACAACTTTCAATCCAGATTGATGTATACTGCAGAACTATCTTTCAAAATAGAGGGAAAAACAAAATACTTCCTTGATAAGGAAGAGTTGAGGAAATTCATGACCACTAAACCAGCACTCCAAAATATTTTGAAGGACATTTTAGAAAGAGATGATAAGTACTACAGCTCTACGAACCCCAGTGGAAGGAATCCACCAGGAAAAAAGAAAATAACATGATAAACATCAGTCAATATGTATCCGTTTTAACCATCAATGTTAATGGTCTTAATTCATTAGTCAAAAGACATAGACTGGCAGAATGGATCAAGAAGCAAGATCTAATAACATGCTGCATACAAGAAATATATTTAATTTTAAAAGATACTCACAGACTGAAAGTCAAAGGATGGAAAACAATACTCCATGCAGCAGGAGTCCAGAAAAAAGCAGAGGTGGCTATTCTATCTGCAGATAAAGTTAATTTTAAGCTAAGACTGATTAAGAGAGACAAAGAAGCTCATTATATATTGGTAAGGGAACAATTTAAGAGGAAGAGATAATCAACAAATTCTAGATCACCCAGTTATATAAAACAATTATTAATCAACATGAAAAATCAAGTAAGCCTTAATACAACTGTATTGGGAGACCTCAATACATTGCTGTCACAAAAAGACAGGTGTGGAGTTCTTGGGATCCTCTGGGTAGAGTATCATGTCATCTAAAACAAAATCTATGTATATAAAAAATTTGGTGTGACAGAGAAAAAGAATTTTGAGTAAAATGTAATTTTTTAGGGTCATCTTCAGATTTTATCTTTAATGTGAAATGTTCATTTGAAAACAATTGCGTTGACAATTAGTTGGATAATGTCTCATGTCCATATTTTTTGCCTTGGATGATTTTCAGGAATATTCAATATGCTGATGATTGTTGCTGTTTTGTTGCTTGGGGTGAAACTGTTATGTTTTGATTTCTTGTTCTCCTTTTGTCTAAAAAAAAAAAATACCTGGACACTCCATGGGGCAGTCCAGTTGACATAAAATCAACCACTGCGTGGCCTCTGCCATTTTTCTTGACAAATGCTGTCTTTTTTTCTTGGACAAATGTGGTTGTTGTAAAGACAAGAATACAAAGGTAGACTTTCTCCCTTAAGTAAAGAGGGCAAGCGCGATGACTTCGTGTGACAGTGGCCTTGGTGAAGGCCACAGGAGGAGAGCTGCCTTTCCAACCAGTGGTGGCAGCCCTTAGTCCATGCTCCATCCGCAATGGCCCTGAGCAGGGAAAGCCCAGCATCATCTGTGGATAGAGCTTCTAAGATTTCAGAACAACCTGGGGCCAAACAAATCCACAGAGTGTGGGATCCCTCCCTCCCCACCACCCAGGCTACCGGTTTCAACCTCGGCCCTCGACGGTGAGTTCCAGAGAAACAGGCAGTGACACTGTAGGGCTCATGGATGTCTATATTCCCAGCTCTTGCCACAGGGCCTGGCATTCAGTAAGTACTGACTCGTGCACTCCAGAATCGGAAACCAGCGAGTGCTGTCATCATAGCACTTGACCCCCTCCATTAGAGGAGCACAACTTCACAAATTTAGCTTGTGCTGTGGTAGCTGCCAAACTCTGATGTCACAGAGCACAGCATTCTCCCCAGACCCTGGTGCCTCTCTTGTGATGTCACACTGACATTAGAAGGAAAGAATTTCTTCCGAGTCTTGAGTTGTGCAGGACAAATGCCTCCCCTTGGTATCCCAGAGGTGCCTGGCGGATTGTCCCTTACTGTGTTCTGCAGAGGAGGTCCACACCCGCTCCTTGAATGGGGAGGATACATCCCCAGTTGCTTGTACAATAAAACTAAGTGCCATCTTGTCGTCTCGGTATACAGGGACCAATGAACCACCACAGGCAAATCCAAGGATAAACAAAGAGGGCAGCTCAGTTGCAAATGTCTATCGTGTGTCTGTGTCAGACAGAAACCCCCTCCTCCCAGACAGGTAAACAGCATCCTTGTTTGACTACTGTCACTCATCTGCCCCCAAGGAGCTTAGCAGGGATTAATGTTTGTTCAGAGACCCTGGATGGACCACCATGGTGATAGACACAAATTGGTAATATTGATAGAATTTTGAAATGTTTTCTTAACCGGGTTCCATCCAGCTCCTTGTATTTTTAAATGCAGAGCCATGCCCTGTTTCTTGGTCAGACATTTGGAGAAACATTTGGGACCTCTATCCTTAGCCTAAAGAGTGTTGAGTGCCCACAGTAGTGGCACATGGGCTTGGAGCTTGTGCACAATTGGAGGGACTACATTCAGCCTGGTGCTGGGGTGAGCACTTCCAGCTCCTCGGTCTTCTGTGTCCTGCCATCAAGCTCAGAGCATCAGTATCTAGCCCAGAGAGGATACATCCCCTGTGTCCCAGCAAGCTGTCCTGGGTTCACCCAAATAAGCTCCAGATAAAAGTGGGGCTTAGGAAAGTCATCTAGTCTCATGCACAACAGCAAATCTGGGCTCTCTCTTCTTTTCTCTTCTCCTCTCACCATTCTGCTTTCTCATCATGCCCAAGGCCCGAAGTGGTTGCTACAGTTCTACGTGATATAACCAAAGATACGTGCTTCTAGCTCACAGTTCTGCTGTGAATTCAAACCTCCGTTTATAGCCTTTGCTTCAAAAGGAACCAGGTTAGCCCACACCAATCCCTTGGGTTTCATGTTCCATCATCTGGGCCTTGGGAGAAGTAGCAGGACAGTGGGTGGGCATGCTGGTTCTTCCAGTGCTGGAAGGAATTTTAGCTATTATGTAGGTATTTGATAGTCGATGCATGCTAAGTTAATCAGTCCCCTGCATAGAGGACCTCTTCCCCTGAAAAGAGAGGAAAAGAAGTAACTGGATGGAGGCGAATCGATCACATCCTCAACCCTGGAAAGGTGGGTCTCACATCCATCTGCGGGGCAGTCAGGTTCTGCCCTCAGAGCAGGTGATGCTGCACTCTGGGAAGGTTGTCTGCAAGCCACTGACAGGTGGTACAATGTGGAACAAGTGGCGTCTGATCCCTCTGATGCCAGTGTCTCCATCTTTAAAATGAGAGTGGAATCATGCTGCTGATGATAGTCATGATCACTGAAACGCACCAGGAGTAGAAGAACACCCTCAATCCTCAAGCTTCAGAGTGTCCAAGCCAATGCCACCAAAAGCCCAGAAAGGCCACTTTGACAGACTTCAGTCTCCCATTATTTAGAGGTAAGGACCCCACCGCCCTCACCCCACCTCACACCCTACCGCCCACCATCCCTCACCTGGAGATAATACCATCCCACTGAGGGAGCCAAAGACTTGAAATCAAGCTCCAAGTCTGCTTGGAAGTCTTCGTGTGGCCATGAGGAAAACACCGGCCCTGTCCAGGCCTCTGTGTCCTTCTAGGCAACATGGGAACAGGAAGAGCGTCAGTGATAGACCTCCTAGTCCAAGACTCCTGGCCGGTCCAGGGCCACATTTTAATTCCTGCACAGTAAAACTAGAAAAATAAGTTAATACAGTAAGGCTTTTTTTTTTTTTTTTGGCAATGCCTGCTTTATTCAGCTCAAAGGACTGTACTTGATTCTGCAGTTAGATCCTCCCTCCTTTCTTTGCATTAAATGGTCTTTCTTTCGTGATGGTAGAGGTCATACTTTGTTTTAACACTCAAATTGTCCTTCCTAGATGAAATGAGAACCTGGCAACCACAAGTCCTCCTGCCCTGCTTCCTTACTTTTCCTAGCCTATGAAACCCAAAGTATGATGATTAGTAGATGAGATGAGCTCTGTAATCCTTTGAAGCTCTGACAGGATCAGATTCTAAGGGATGCAAAGATGTTCAGACTTGGGAGCCAGGTTCACAGTTGGACTGCACCACCCAGAACTCTGCAACATGAGCAAGTCACTTCCTCTCTTTATTCCTCCTGAAAATGGGAATAGTGGTAGTGCCTACCTGATAGGATTGTTTGAAGATTAGCCATGCTTGAGGATCTACCATGCTTAAAACAGCATCATGCCATAAAGAATCGGCCCTGAAACAACAGTGATAATGAGCAAGAGTGAGGGCTGGGGAATAATGGGAAGAGGCAGGAGGCACGCAGGTGGGACAGGGAAAAGAAGAGTTGGGAAGGGTGAAAGTTTGACAGTGGGTATGGCTCCCTCCAGATGTCATCACGGGTAATGCGTGAACAGACAGCAGCCAGCCAGGCCTCCTGTCAGAAACGGCAGGCAAGCCAGCTGTGGTGGTGCATGCCTGTAATCCCAACACGGCAGGAGGCTGAGGCAAGTGGAGCATAAGTTCAAGCCCAGCCTGCTTGGGCAACTTAGTGACCATACCGTGAGACCCTACCTCAAAAAAAGTAAACATAAAAATAAAAAGGACTGGAATGAAGACCCCGGATTTAATACCCAGTAGAGAAAAAAAGAAAAAGGAACAGAAAGGAAGGATGGAAGGAAAGAAGGAAGGAAGGAGGGAGGGAGAAAAGAAGGAAGAAAGAGAGAGGGAGAGGGAGAGGGAGAGAGGAGAAAGAAGGAAGGGAGGGGGAGAGGGAAGGGGGAGGAGAGAAAGAAAGAAGGATGGGAGGAAGGAAAGGAGGGTAGGGACCGATAGACTGGGCAGTACCCAGGCAGCAGGGGCTTCTGAAATATGTTGCCCCCACCCCAAGGAAAATAAGTTTGGGGCTCTCCATGTCAGAGTCATACCGTTAGCATGAAACTGTGCCACCTTGCTCTCCTTTGCATCCCAGAGGGTCGCAGGCACATTTCATCAAGCCATCACTATCCCTGGAAAAAACTCGAGCCAGGCTCATGCAGTGTGGCCAGGCTATGGATTGGTCAGGTATTCTTCACTGGCCCAATCAGCTGAGGCAGGGGTGTGGCTTAATCCTTGTGAGTCTCAAAATTCTCAAAGGCTTAGGAAAACTCCAGGAAGGGAAACACTTTGGAGTTTCCCAGTGACTTCTTTCCAGTCATATAGCTGATGAGAGTTGGCAGGACCAAAAGTGGTATTTGAGGAAGGACACGAGAGACCCAGACCAAGTGGGGAAATGAAGGAAATATGATTGGAAGGCTTATTCAGGACACTGGCTTGCTTGGTTGCTGTGGGGTCAGATGCTAACTCCTGGGCCAATCAGATTGAAGACAGGTCACATGACCGGAAGCAGCCTATGAATTGCCCATGGATGCATTGCACTTCCCCAAAATTGGAGTCAATATCAGAGGAGGCAATTCAGTTTCCCTACATGGAAATTTTGAAAAGTCCTTGAAACTCTTCCTTGTTAAACAGAAGTTGCCCCCAAAGGAAATACCTCTGAGAATCCCAGGAGCCAGGGAGATTGATTTTCCTCCCTCTGGGGAGGAACCCATCAAAGGCAAGAATTACTTACCGGCTAAATTGTAACATCTTAATCTTTTATTAGGGGAGCATCCGCTCCTTCAGGGACACAAGACCACCATTCTGTTTCCTAGGCAAATAGATTGAAATCTTCCAGCTAATTTGGAGCTATCCATGCTACTAACTTCTAATTTGGAAAAGGGTGAATTAGCTGCGAGCAATTGCCTGGGAGTCAAAGCATCTGAGACCAAATCCCAACAATAAGGGAAGTGGAGGGGAACCCATCTGAAATGTTGGGTGTGCGGAAGAAGTGTGCAGGCTTTGATTTTATGGGTAATTGATACTACTTCTAAAGCCATAGACATTTTGCAGCTTGACTTACCTGGATAAATTTGGCTATACAGACCTTGGCAAACTACAGGATTGGCTCTGAAAGCCCTCTAGCTCTTTGAGGTAGGAATAATTCCTGAGACCTCTCTTGATACCATTCTCATTGGTATCCTAAGCTGCTGTCAAATCCTCTGATTCCCTGGCTGATTATTCTTCCATCATGATCGCAGTCTCTGAGACTGCTGCAGATGTTCAGCAAAATGTCTTTCTTCACAGTTCTGTAGATGTTGGGATAGCACGTGACTAGATTTGACCTAGTTCCACAGATGTTTATGGAACACCTACTAAGTGCAAGGAATGCCCTGTGTTTATTTTCCAATTGCTTGCGGTAAATGTTTATTAATGAAGGAGCCTTCTTTCTTCCCACATGTCCATATGGCAGTGCCTGCAGAGATTGCTGCTGGAAGCGGGAGATGGCTGTTTTAATGATCAGCAAGCCAAATACTCGCTTGCATAGCACTCCAGAGTGTATTTAGTGAAGACAAGTCATCTCGAGGGGATTTGTGGAAGACAGTGTTGTGGATCATTTAAGAGGCCTTACAAGTGGCACTATGACATGTTTGTGAAGCAGCTGGCTTGGATACACCAGGATGAACAGTCACATCAGGACAAAAGCATCCCCTCAGCTACCAGGAGCGCCCAAAGATGGCCATTCCTGTGCAAATGTGACATTCACCGAAGGGGGAGGTTTCTCCTCTGTGGATGGGAGCCTTAGCTGTCAGCTTTTCCTAATCCCATGAGAATTGCAGTTAGGATTTGATCAGCCCTTCCACCAAGTGACTCTAATCATATGAAGCTCCTGGTTCACAACCCCCACCCCCAACATGGGGTCCTCCATTGGCAACCACAAGAGTTACCTGGGAACTTTTTAAAATTCAAGATGCCTTGGTCTTAGACCCAGAGATTCAGGTCCAGTGGTTCCATGGTGGCACCAAGTAAAACATATGACCAGTACCCCAAGGGACCCTGGTCAGGTGTTCCCCTAGGCCATCCTTTGAGAACAATGGTTCCCAAGATGCTTCTATTATGGCCTCTCTTCTGAATTCTCAGCACGAAAAGACAGCATTTGCACAAAACTGCACCAAGCCTATATGGTGAACATACCTTCTTCCTGGAGTCATCTCTACAAATGGGGCCACCTTCATCCCCACTCTGAATCACTCACCTTCAATCACTCCTTTCCCTTAGATCCTCACTCTCCCCCTCCTCAGCCTACATCAGCTCTATCCCCTGAAAACCATTGTATCCACCCCTTCTTCTCCATCCTCCTGACTCTGCTGTAGTTCGCCTGTATCATTTCTTGATTTGTGTCCTGCAAGAGCTGCGCACTTTGTTTCTCTGTCTCTGGTCTCACTTGCATATTTACTTATTAGGCTTTGGCATCCTATTGCTCTCAGAATATGCTTCAAACTCCCTGATGTGGCATCAGACAGCCTTCAATACTAGTATCTTATCTTCCCCCATTCCAATCTCCTAGTGTTCCCCTTCTTAATTATAACATCCTGAACTCAATATTTCACCCTACATTGTTCTCTTTGCATAGAACACCCTTCCCCAACCCACCCACCTCCCAAACCCTACCGCAGTTGCAGGGTTAGGACCAGTTAGGAGCTGGATCCTCACAACTAATTTCTGA
>RJWM01008673.1:0-71685 GCA_004363535.1 Dasyprocta punctata
CATCAATTTTTTAAAAGTGGAAACTATCACTTACGTTGCATTTGCATAGTAATAGAAAACTAATATTTTCTTAGGTACCAAAGCTTTGAAAATGAAATGTTTTCTCTGGCATATTTTGTTTTTACAAGTGAGATATATCCAATATTTACTTTATAGCAATAGCTTTGGGAGAAAAAAGAGACCCTTTCTTACTACTTCTGACACTAGGACAGGCTTCCATTTTCACCAGCTGTGGAATAATGGATTCTAATGTCCTTTTAAACCAGTGCTCTTCCTTCAGTTTTCCAAGAGGCTTCCTTCCACCCATCCGGCACTGATGTTTTAAGAAGAGGCATAGAGCACTGTACGCGACTTCCAAGCAGGCTCACGGTACCCACGCATGGCAGAGCCGGAGCGGCCCTTTGCTGGGGACAGGTGGCCCGCTCCGGAGTGTGGGCCTGCCATGCCCTGCCACTCACCCACCAGAGATGACGCACACGCAAACATCAAGAAGTGTTCTGCTTTTGAGCTGACGTGCTTCATTTTTGTGGTAGGCAAACTGGGCAACTGCTTCCACTCTCAAAGGTTGTTTTTCAAATTACGGGAGAAGAGTCCCTCAAGACATTCACATCTATGCAACTCAGCACAGACCTGCCAAGTTCTGACTGAACGGGCACTGCAGGAAAATACAAGGGTATTCCTGATTCCTTTGAGAAGTGAAACAAATGCACATGAGAATAATACAGGGCAGACTCTGATTCTGGATATTAAAAAATGTTCCTATAAGGGACAGAACATGATTAGGGTTAGAGAGCTAGAGAAAGCAGGGAAAGCTTTCGAGGGAAGGAAGGATTTCTGTGCAGCCTTAAAGGATAAATTAACAGAAGGGAATTTTACAGCATGGGGGTGGGAAGATATGCATGAGAAAAAAGTATATTGGTAAGGATTAACCCAAGAAAACTGATGAGTGCTTTCACAGTCATTGTTTTAGTATACATTTCAAACAGGAGTTTCAAGAGATTTGGAAAGTAAACCAGCTAAGTCCAACACTCTGAACGCTATATTCATTAATTCTCCTTAGAACAGGTTTCACCAGGGGCAAGCTGTACTAAGAACACTTAATCTGAAACATAGTCAAATATCGACTTTAGAAGTGGTCTAGTTCTTGATAAAAGTAATTAGCTCAAAAAGCATTCAGCTTTGATGAATTCAGAACACACATACACACACAGGACCACTGGAGATTTTCAATCTTCCAATAACTCATGGATTAATAATCTCACTGAAGCTCGAGCAGAGAAGCACAGCGCTGAGGGCCGAGGTCAGTGTTGGCCTCATGGCCAACTCCTGCCTCGCGTGCACACTCGGCCAGCGAGCTGGAGCAGGTGGATTCTCATCTGAGTGTTTGGCCTGGAGCTGCTACTCTAAGAACAGCACCCAGCGAGAAGGATCTTATAGGACACCAGAAGAAACCACTAAGCATGCTTCCAGGAAAAGATAAGACCTAAGGGCAATAGTTCAGTCTTCAGGGTCATCCCATGCAGTGCTAAGCTTCTTAAATAGTCCTTGGAAACAAGCAAAAGCTAATGAAAAATAGCGATTAAATTGAAAAGCCAAAATCCTAATACAATTATTTTATCATTAAAAATTGAATATAACACTTTTAACTATAACCACTATATAACAGACACCCTAACTAGAGTTGTAATCTTTTACTTAATGCCATCAATGTGTTTTCTTTTCTCAAAATAATCTTTTTTTTTTTTGGTACTGGGGATTGAACTCAGGACCTCACACTTCCAGACACGCGCTTATGCTGCTGAGCTAAATCCCCAGCCCACTCAAAATAATCTTAAACACAGCCAGTAACTAAAGACAGTACATTACACGATTCCACTTACATGAAATGTCCAGAATAGATTAATTAAATCAGTGATGGCCCAGGGCTAGGGACAGCAGGGGTGGGATGGGGAGAAAAAAGAGACTACTACAGGCACAGGGTTTCTTTTATGTGATGAAAATGTCCTAAAATTGATGGTGGTGGTGGGTATACAACTGTCAGTGTACTAAGAAACACTGAAATGTACACTTTAAATTGGTGAATTGTATGCTAGATAAATTACATATTGATAAAGTGGTTATAAAAATAATCCTACGCTAAGTATGTGTTAATGATTTTTTAAAAAATATAAAACAAAATTTTGGAGACAAGAAAATATGATCATTGAAAATAAAAGCTTGTGACAATTTTTACACCATTTGATTGCCATCACTATTACTTTGGACATGGATAAAAACCATTTCTGAATATAAAATTATGTCTCTTGTAATACAAAATTTATGATCTAGAGCCAGAGTAGTTTTTCAGTGGTACAGTATTTGCATAGCATGCTTGAGGCCATGGATACAATCCGAAGCACCACAACTTAAAAAAAAGAAAAAAAAAGTATGATCTAGATTACATAAGGTAACCAAAACTATTAAAATGACATAGTTCATCATAATTCTTGCCATATTCAGGAGGACAGCATTCTGAAGAGATGAAACATGATCACCTAACCACTGTGGAAAAGTCACCGAAATCACAACAAATCTGCTGTGTGTTTTGTTTGTTACTTCTGTCTACCAACACAAAGAACAGAAAACCCTTCAGCGCGGCCTCCGAGCTGCTCCCTCCCCTCCGCCCTGGACCTGCAATCACAATCACACTTCTGCTACCTCAGTAATGGATGTCTTTCTCAGACTCACTACAAATGAATGAGGAACTGGCAGTTTGTGGAATTTTTATGAACAGTCTCTTTAATTCTTTTTTTTTTTTTTTTTGCACACCAGGGATCAAACTCACAACCTCGCGTCTGCCAGACAGGCGCTTAAGCCGCTGAGCCAAACTTCTGGCCCTAGTTTTTTGAGGCAGGGTCACACTATGTAGCATCTCTTTAATTCTTAAAATTTTATCTTTGAGCCACCTACCCAGGCATGGAAACATCAAAAGGACTGCAGCCATGTGGACTGAGTTTGGCTGGCCAGGTCCTGAGACGCAGGCCCTGCTCAGCTCCAAAGGGTGGGAAAGAAACTGGATCTTCAACTACAAAGGGACAGCATGAGACTCATGGCTAAGACTCCTTTCTGATCTAAAACACTAAGACTTTTTTTTCTTTCTTTTATTTTAAACAAAAGGAAAGAAAGAAACCAAAACAAAACAATTTCACAACCAGCCAATAACACTGCATATTATTATATTCCCCGAAATTATTTAGGATAAAAAATAGACATGAAACATTATCCAACAAATTATTAGCACAAAACTTTTGCCTCAATGAATCAAGAGAAACCTGCTTTATGACTATCTTTTTTGTTATGATTGCTCTATTGTTTTCAAATAAACATTTCACATTAAAAATGAAATCTGAGCTGGGCGTGGTGGCGCACGCCTTTAATCCCAGCACTCGGGAGGCTGAGGTAGGAGGAGCGTTGTGAGTCTGAGGCCGGCTTGGGCTACAACGCGAGCGCAAGCCTGGCCTGAGCTACATAGTGCAACCCTGCCTCAAAAAACCAGGGCTGGGAGTTTGGCTCAGTGGCTTAAACGCCTGCCCTGGCAGGTGTGAGGTTGTGAGTTCGATCCCCGGTGCCGCAAAAAAGAAAAAATAATAATAATAAAATCTGGCTTGGCATGGTGGTGGACGCCTCTAACCCCAGCACGTGGGAGGCTGATAGAAGAAGCGTGAGTTTGAGGCTGGCTTGGGCTACAACGGGAGCGCAAGACTGGCCTGAGCTACACAGTACAACCTTGCCTCAATCCTGATTTGTTTAAATACATAGGTAATGGTATTTAGTATTTATGGTAAAAATCTCCCAGTCCCTGTTTACATGAACAGCTAAGATGGGGAATCTTGTCTCAGTGCAGGGGAATATCTGACTTCCATTCACTCAACCTTCTATTCAACTTTGCTGCCCTGCAGGCATCTCTCCTAAGAGGACATTCATTTGAACCAGCAAACAGACTTTACTTGGCAGGACCCTAAGCACCAAAAGAGTTGAAGAAACTGTTTACCTCAAAAAGTTTTGAAGACTGGGAAAAAAGGAGATACAAGGAAGTATTTCACAGCACAGCCTGACAGACACACTGCAGCTTTCAACGCCCCGCAGAAGGACAGCATCAGTGACTCACTGTGTCCCAACGTCTGCCTGAGTAACGACAGCCCACGAAAGCCCTCAAGACACAGCAAGGCTTCAATACATCCAGATGAAGCACAGCCTCGTACATTCTACAGTGAGGATGAAATCCAAAACATACTGCAGGAATTTTTAAAGGGCGGAAAAGATCACACAAGACTCAGTCAGAAAACTTACTTGGCTCTAGCTTCTTCAGGTCCTCCAGTTTAAATTCTTCTTGGGACTGTGTGGACTAAATTCAAAATATGCATATTACATCTTTGATTACAAAGGTTTCAACATGTTTTGTTTTTTTTTTTTGGTGGCACCAGGGATTGAACTCACAACCTCCCACCTGCCAGACAGGGAGTGCTTAAGCCACTGAGTCAAACTCCCAGCCCTAGTTTTTCGAGGCAAGGTCGCACTATGTAGCTCAGGCCAGCCTTGCGCTTGTATTGTAGCCCAAGCCAGCCTCGAACTCACAATGCTCCTCCTACCTCAGCCTCCCAAGTGCTGGGATTAAAGGCGTGCGCGACCACGTCTGGCTCAACATGTTTTTTATGTAGCAAGAACCAAATAGTCAAAATGAATCCATTTCACATTTTTAAATAGCAAAATGAAAAATCCTAAACTGGCTTTTGTTTGTTTTTACATTCTTGGAACATTCAGGCCAAAAGTAATAGAAAATGTTTAAGTCTTGTCTTTTATCCCCACAGTTCACAAAATAACTAAATCATTTAAGTCTGAGTTCAACTGATAAATTTCTATTGCTATAAAATACTGAGACAACACTGCTTTGGACATGAATGCCTAAGGTCTTATCAGAATAATTTTCTTGCCTTGTATTAGAAAGAAGGGAAAGTCTCTATTTACCTGTAAAGCTGCACTCCGCAATTCCAAGCATGTTGCAATTTTGCCAATGGTCTTCTGTAGGAAAAAAAAAAATACTATAAATAAACTATTATAACTGTCAGTTGTTAAAATCAAGTTAATAATTATTTTTACTGATGAGAGATGTAGGCAGGCACAGTAGTAGGACATTTCTGTAGTACCAGCTACCCTGAAGGGGAAGACAGGAGGATCACTTGAGCCCAGTTTGAGGCCAGCCTGGAAACGGGAAAACATAGCAAGAAAGGATCTCAAAACAAACAAACAAAAACCAAAATACAGGTTGAGGGTGACAGCTCAGGTTCAGAGTGCTTGCCTAACAGGTGTGAGCCCTCAGCTTTAATCTCCAGCATGAAAAAGAAAAAAAAAATCTGTAATTCCCTTAATAAGTTAAATTGTATTTCTTTCTAGCATCTTACAGATTTAAGAAAAAGAGGTGGCAAAGGATAGAGATGAAGGAAAGTTAGTATATATTCTCTCCTAAAGTAACAAGCCACAACTAATTCTAAATCAAGTTTGCCTTAGTGACTGACAGCTTTAGATATGATTTAAAGGGCACTGAACACATTATGAAAAATGGTATGGAGTTTCTTCACGAGATAAAGAACAGAACTTCCCATATGACCCTATCCCATGTGGTACAGAGCCACAGGCAATGGAATCAGCGTGTTCCAGAGGCCTCTGCGCCTGCCTTCAGCACAGCACGAACCATGACAGCCAAGACATGGGACCAACCTAGACACCCAGCGACAGGTGAATGGGGAAAGAAAATGAGGTTCGCCCACACGAAGGAGTATCACTCAGCCACAGAAAGTGAGCAAGCCTGTCCTCGGTACGACCTGGGCAGACTGGAGGTGATTACGTCATGCAAACTAAGCCAGGCATAGAAGACACCGCACGATCTCATTCGTGCAGAACGCAAAACAGCTGAGCTCGCAAAGGCTGAGGTAAAGCGTGGCCACCTGAGGTGGGAGAGCGGCAGCCACGGCAACAGTAACCTACTGCATCACTCTCTTGGCCAGGAGAAGGAGCTGTGAAGGTTTCTACAAAATATAAAGAAGCGATACACATTCGAGTAGGGATGCTCGACTTGATTTCAACAGGACACGGTGCGCACATTACCCGGACATCACACCACCCCATAACTTTTATGTTTCAGTTACAAATTATTTTAAAAAATAGAGAAAATGCAAAGAAAGGAAATGAAAAGGGTTTCCTAGCAAACTTTCCCCACAAGCTTCACCTTCTCTTTTCCATAAAGCCTGAAACCCACTAAAATTTAAAAGTAAAAATATCTGAAAGTCAGCCTCATGGTACAATTTAATTTTGACTTAATCTCAACCCTGATTTGTTTAAATACATAGGTAATGGTATTTAGTATTTATGGTGAAACACAGGGCAGAGCTTCCCCTGGGATCTGTTGAGTGAGTTACACAGTAACTAACTGACAGGACACAGTGGATGCTCTTGTAACTTTGTGCTCTATTGTATGAGACAACACAAAATCACAAAATTCAAAAGCACAGGCACTCAGTGCTGTAAGGTCCAGTAAGTGAGCCACGGTGTATCCTAAAGAAACAGAACAAGCTCTGCATTAGGAAACCTTGAAAACCAGGGTGGGTTCTAGAATGAAAGAGTCTGGAAAATCATCATAGCTCAACAGCCTACGGTCCCAAACGGGAAGCCGAGGAGAACGAGTGGGAAGCAGAGCAGTGTGGTGGCGGCAGGGGGATCCTGAAATGAATGGCTCCCCAGTGCCTAGCTAAGGAATCTGGGATTGCTGCAGTGACAGGTTACACAGGAGGTCTCTGTTCAGGACCCCCAGTTCTGCCCTTCAGGAAGACTGCTGTGCCGTGCCTGACGGCCCACACCTGCAATCCCAGCAAACCGGAGGTTGAAGCAGGATTCCAAGTTCAAACCCAGCTGTGTAACCTAACAACTTAACAAGATCCTGTCTCAAAAAATAAAGGGCTGGAGATGTACCTCAGTGCAAATACCCTGGGTTCAATCCCTAGTATGCCTCTCTCCCAAAAAAGCATTCACAGGTTGAAACAGAAAGGAAAGAAAAAAAAAAGGCAAAATCAGGTTACTTTAAGTGTTCACATGACTGGGGGAAATGAAAAGGAGATTCATAAAAGAAATTCTCAGGGAAGACAGCTGAATTATGTCCACCAAGACATCTAGGTCCTTCCCCAAAAAAGTATTTCTGAAGTTCCTATACAGTTAATCCCAGCACTCAGGAGGCTAAGGTAGGAGGAGCGTTGTGAGTTCAAGGTCAGCTTGGGCTACAACACGAGTGCAAGGCCGGCCTGAGCTATACAGTGCAACCCTGTCTCAAAAAACCAGGGCCAGGAGTTTGGCTCAGTGGCTTAAGCGCCTGTCTGGCAGGCGTAAGGCTGTGAGTTTGATTCCTGGTGCCACAAAAAAAAAAAAAAAAAAAAAAAAAAAAAAGTCCTAGAGGGATGAGGTATGTGTGTGCAAAGTTTGCAATGCCTGCATAATGTAATATGGGGAATGTTTTTCTAAATGCACTGATGACCTGACATCACCCAGTAAATGGGATTTGGTGGTGTCTCTGGCTAATTTTCTTTGGAAGGTGACTGAGGCGCAAAGAAGAATGACCAGCAGCACCTGCCTGAGGGCTTGGGTAAGTGGGCGCTCCGCACCACCAGCAGGATGCCAGTCCGCAAGGGGCCCACGACCTCCTCGACCCTGAACGCCCTCTGCAGTCCCAGTGGCAATGCTCACCAACACCCTAGTGCATTCTGAAAATTTACATCTGGCAAGTACATTTACATACAGTAACTGCGACAGGATAAATGTGTTCACTCACTTCAGCTGTTGTGTAGCAAACAGCAGTAGTCTTTGCGAGACATCATCCAACATCCTCAAATCACGGTGTTCAAGGGTACCAGTCAGCTCTGACCGAGCTGGTAGACAGTCTAAGCATAAATAACACTAGTCACGAGTGACTACGGAGTATGTGCAATGCGACAGCTCTCCTGAGTGATTCACCGGCTTTCACCCCCTAGTCTTCCCCAGGACCCTGTGACCACCGTGCACACGCGTGCAAACGAAGCACAGAGGGAACCTCCTGCCCAGGCACCGCCCTGCCTCATGACGCGCTGCGGGGCGCAGCACTAGCGAGCGCGGCCACTGAGCTGTCACTGCTCACCTTCTCTTAGTAAGAACCACGTGTACTGAGATACGTGAATGGGTTAGTCTTCAAAAATAATAAACTTCTTTCTCCTTCTTTACTACAAAATCCATTTGATTTCATCCTTCTATGTTTCACATAAAAACGTTGCAGATTAAGAACTATGAGGCCACTGAGAAACTAATTTAAATTTAAACATGTCTCCAAGTTAAGCAGAAGCAACAGCTTTTTAACAGAAGTGCACTGAACTATGGCAAAACACCAACAGGCGTTATTCATAACAATTTTAAGGCACCACACCCAAGCCCAGTATTAAAGAGTGAAGCACTATATGTTGGCTGTGGCAGGAATCTTTAATACATGTGGAACTGACTGATCAAAATCAAATGCTTGCTACTGAGACAGCTTCACCCTTCGTAGGATAGTTGAGAAAATGATTCAGAAGCACAGTTGCATGTGGGAGAGTGTAAGTACTGACAATTATCGTGCCTTAACACTAAGCACTGAAGGTAAATGACGTTTAATTTTAGGAAGACTTCAGGAAAGTTCAAGGGTGGGTCGGGGGTAAGTTGGGCAGCATAAATGCCTGCAAGTGCACGGTCCTGAGTTCCATTCCCAGTACCAAAAAACAAAGGAAACTGAAGGAAAAGATGAATACGGATGGACAATTAAAAGACCAATTTAATTTTGCTAAAAAGTACCCAATACATAGCAGGAAAAATCAGTTTAAAAACATACAAAAAAGCAGTGTAGTTTCACTTAATCTGGGCTTAGTGTTCTCGCATTTAAACAGCAGTCATCCTGTCTAGCTGGGGGCAGGGAGGGGGGCAGTGTGAAGGTGGGGTAGGCAGGGACCCTAGAAACACGGAACAAGCACATATGGCTGGGGTTCTCCGGCCATCAAATCTGACTCAAAATGGGAAAACTTTCTAAGCATCATGAGACAGGAAGTTCTTTTCTGTCCAGAAATTTACATGAGAAAATCTACTATACCAAAGCAGGGAATTCAGTGGAATGAAAGCTTTTGGCAGCTTTTCCTTGGCTACTTAGCCCAGTTTTCATGACAAAACTATTGAGAACTGAAACGAAAGCTAAGTGAACTAATCATGAGGGAGGATGAAATAAGAACCTAGTCTTATTTTAAACCAGAAATCTTTTGAGAATAGTAAGAATAAAACTACATCTGAAGTTTTTACATCTGAATAATTTGACTTAGAATAGTAGTTCTGCTACAGAGTTCTTTAGAATTAAAAACGATGTAAGTTATTCTTATGAAAATTAGGATTTATTCTAAAATAATCATGAGCAAATATCAACCTAAGATCCAACAATCCATTTATTCATCAAATATTTTTGAGACTTCAATGTGAGGTAGATAGGAAAAAGCTGCATAAAGAAATATGATTTTTTTTTTACAAGAAAAATCTATCAAAGTCCCACAATTTATTAAATGGTTGGTAAAATTCTAAAATCTGTCACTGCTACCAAAATACTGATAACAGTGAAAGTATAAAGGATATAATTTAAAATAGAAAATATAAACAGTTTTGCTAAGGAAGGAACAGTTTCTATTTTCCTATTCTGAGAAAAATACAATTGAGTTTTTCCTCTAGCTTGTGTACCAAGCATAGCATTTAATCAATTTTGCAGATCCAACAGTTTGCATCAAAATCTCCCATAGGACATTCTGTACAATTCTAGACACAGTGAGACATTATGCAAAGGGCAGAGGGGAATTTCCGAAAGCAAACTTTAAAATGCTGCACAAACTCTCTCAGTCTTCCACATACACATCAGCACAGCGAAAGCAGGCAGAAGTCACAAACTGCCCAAATAGTGTCTATTTCTCAGAACCTATATTCCCCAGAATGTGTCTGAAGATCTTTATTTGCTAATTATTTAGTAACCTGGGGACTCTTTTTCTGTACCTGACATTCAGGGAAGGCCTATGAATCTGCAAGGGTTTTTCGGTCAGTTGTGAATGCTCCCATTGTATTTTTTAAAAACGGCAACTTCCAAATGCATCCAGCTTGCCTTCTACTCATCGTGTAGTACAGAGCAGCCCAAGGTCCTCCTCCAAGACCAAGAGGCACAGCCAGGCAGCCGGGCGGGCCTCAGGAACCGCACACAGCTCCCACAGCACCAGGAGGTGCAGACCACACCCACGGTAGAGGTCCTGCAAGGTTTGTTTGGGGAGAACACCTTCTGAGGTCACTTATGGATCTCTAGCCCCCATTTCACACATAAAAATTCAGGTCCTAACCCGGAGGCGGACGCACACTCCACTGACTCTGTATCTCAGCTTGCTCCTTGAGGTCACGCTGCTTCCTGGCTCCCTGAGAGTTTTTGTTTTTGTCTTTGTTTTTTGAGATGGGGTCTTGCTGTGTAGTTCAGCCTGGCCTTGAACTCATCATGCAGCCCAGGTTGGTCCTTAACTCTCAGCCGTCCTCCTGCCTCAGCCCACCAATTGCTGGGATTACAGATGTAATCTGTTACCAATGAGAAGCTGAAAAGGGACACCAACCAGGTAGCAGCTTGGGACAGCCACAGATTAAGGAACAAGCAGCTCCCTCAGACATTTTTAAGAGAATTAAGAAAAGGCTAAGCTTTTTCTCTTTAGTCTAATCATAATGCAAGACTCGCTTCTTGATGGTATGCGTGTGTGTGTGTGTGTGTGTGTGTGTGTGTGTGTGTGTATAACTGTTTTAAGAGGTCAAATCCCTTTCTACTTGAGGTCTTATGGCCTACAAGTCTTATTCCTAAGCAACAGATACTGGCGATAAAGTACAGAAGCAACTCGAGGCAAACAGGTGAATAAAATATGAGATCATTACGATTTTTAAAAACTCCTTTTCACTATTTTCATATTCATAATATACCTATCAGCTATTAATCTACTTTGGTTCTGTTCATCAAAATTTAGGCCATTTTAAGTCCCAAATCTGTGATGCCAGCTGATGGCTTCCTAATCAATTTCTAGAAAGACCTCTCGAATCTCACAGAGGTGATCGAGTGAAGAGCCCAATGGTGGCAACCAAGGTCTGTATGCCACAGCATGCGCACAGAGGCCTCTCTGCTGGCGCACAGCCACAGGACCCGGCAGCCAAGCATCAGGTAACAGTTTTCCCAAACTGAAACCCAGTATTCAGGTCTAACTGCAATGGTGGCACTTCATGGGGTTTTTGTTTTTGTTTTTGTTTTCAGTCTTTTTGAGACAGGGTCTTGCCACATAGTTCAGGCTGGCCTCAAACTTGCAGCAATCCACCTGCCTCAGTCTCTGAAATGCAGAAATTACAAGTGTGTGCCACCATGCCCAGCAATGTTGGCACTTTGCAATAAATAAGTGGGTTGTAGTTTGGGTACTCTGTCTCTAAAAGGTTCACTATCACTGGAATAGCTTGTTCCCTTCCTTAAGCAAATCAGCATAATTATTTTTCCAGGGCTAAAATTCGAAGTCTCCTAAATCTATTGTGGATATTAGCTTTTTTTTGTCTTTGTCTTTTTTTTCAGACAGGGTCTTGCTATGCAGTTCAGACTGGTCTTGGGCTCACTTTATAGCCCAGGCTCGTCTCAAACTTGCAATGATCCTCCTGCCTCAGCCTCCTGAGTGCTAGGATTACAGGAGTGTACTACCATGCCTGGCTATATTAGCAACTATGAAGGGAAAAATAAAAATACTGTTTTAAATTGTAGCAACATGACTTTTTTAGAAATACAAAACAACATATGTAAATTGAAACAGAGCCTAAATATTTTAAAAATGCAAATATACTAATTCGGGCAAGAAATATGGCTATTTCTAATCTTTGGAAGCTTTTTCTTCCCAAACTCCTGCAGAATCAATGAACAATGGTTAGTGGGGTAAACAAATTTGTCTGGGCTTGAGATGCAGGAAAGACTAAGACATTTTTTCACTACCTACAGAGGAAAGGCTGACCCGACGTGAGGTAGCTGGAGCCGGGATGAGGTGGGAGTTACTTCCCCCACTTCTCACTTGTTTTGGTCTCTTTAAAGGAGCCCGTTTTCCATTCTCTAACAGGTCAGGGACTGGACCTGACACACAGAAGTTCTATTTCAGGGAAAACACCACTGAACCATTTTGTAACTTTGTACACTGATTTCGCTGATAGATTTGCATGCCAAATTCTAAACTTGAACCCCTCTTTTTCAGTGATTTTATTGGTTTGTTTGACTTGGTTTGTTGGGGTTTGCTGGCTGGTTTTGAGAGGAAGTAGATAAAGAGTTTCGACAGCCCAGACTCAGGGTCGAGGTGGACACAGCTCAGCACAGCCCAGCTTTCCCTATGGACTCGAGACGAGCCCGCGCTCTGGGGCGCTCTGGGCTCCCTCCCTCCTCCACGCGAGTGGACAGTCCCCACTCGAGTCAGCAGAGCCTCCGTGGCTGAGCAAAGACACTCACCAAGTGGTGAGCTACCCGGGGTCTCCACTTGAGAACCAGCGTTAGACTAAGTGGGACCGCCACGGCTAGTTTTCCTATGTGCTCTTTGATTTGTAACAGGTTTTTTTTTTTTCTCTTTTTGGTTTATTTTTGCATAACAGACGAACCCTTTCCATTTGGAATTGGTATAGCTAGAGGTTATTCTGTGGTACCTTTTGTTCTTCTGTGAATTCAGAATTATTGTGTTGCGCTTGGGCCTCTTTTTGTAGATGTCTTGCTAATCTGTAAGGAGAAAACACTCTTTAGAATTGAAAGAAAGCAAACTATCTTGACTGCAACAAGGTTAAAAAAATTAAATCTTTTAAAGACAGTGAAGCACAGGATGACACTGTTCTGTTTTCAAAGTATTAATCTGCATTACCATTAGAATCAAATGCTTCATACGACCATGATAACAATAAAATACAACACTTTTCACACCATTTCACTGGGAAGGATTTCGACTGCGGGTAGGAACTCAGAGGGCATCTAAGCCAGCTACCTGCAGCACACACGGGCTCCTTCTGGAACCAGCCAGCATGCCGTCCCAGTTCTGCGTGACGCTTCCAGTGAGCATCAGTGACAGCGTCAACCAGAAGGATCTCACCCACCTAGTGTGAATTTTTTAATTGGTCCAAACTCAAATTACGGTCATGACAGTGATGACACTCTTATCAAAATATAATTCTGAAAACTTTTTTCCTTAGAATTACAAAGTTCTCCACTAATCAAAAACACAAGTACATATTTTGTCCAATTATCATCATACTTAAAAACAGTAGGAAAGCCTACGATAAGATTTTTTTTTTTTCTTTTTCTTTTCTCTTTTTTTTTCAAGACAGGGTCTACCTTTGTAGTTCAGGCTGGCCTTGAATGCACTATGTAGTCAAGGCTGGCCTCGAACTTGCAGCAATCCTCCTGCCTCAGCCTCCCAAATACTGGGATTATAGGTATATATCACCCGGCTCAGGTGAGTTTTAAAGGAAAGATCTATGTTAATCCATTGGTGAGGGTCCAAAGCTATTTCTGAGCCAAGGAAAACGAAAGGACTCTTACAAATAATCGATAGGAAGACACTTACAGATAGTCAACAGATAGCCAATTTTGGCAAAAATTTGAATAACCATGTCTCCAAAGAGGTATTAAAATGTCCAATAAGCACATGAGAAAGATACTCAACATCCTTAGTTGTGGTGGACTAACAACTGCTGGTCACTTGTAACACCACCGAGTCAGCGTGGTGCTGGGTGTGGAGGCCCCACCTGAGGATCGCTGCCAGCAGCATAAAAGGAGAACTGGCGGGAAGGGGGTGAGCTGTTGGTTCTCCTGGAGAGGCTTGTCGTGCTGGCTTTCCTGATATGAACTGGGCTGTTCTCACTGTGGGAGGAGCTCTGCTCCTCGCTGTCCCTGAGGGTGGCTGCCGTTCTCTTCTGGGGAGCTCTGGTCCTAACCTTGAGCATTGCTTCCTGGCTTCAGCGGGGAAGATGGTGAGCTGCTGATTCTCCTGGAGAAGACTGTTACACTGACTTTCCTGATAGGAACTCAGCTGCTTGTGGAGGAGCTCGGGTCCTCACTGTCCCTGAGGATGGCTGTGGTTCTTTTCTGGGGAACTCTGGTCCTTACCTTGTGCGTCAATTTCTGGCTCCAGTGCGGATCCCTCAGGCTGCTGGCACAGATCCTTCCCCGCGCTGGTGCAGACTTTCTAGCTTCCATTGACCTCTGATCCCTCCCAGGGCAGATACTTCATACAGACTCGCATGAGACATTGTCATGGGCTCTAGGCCTCCACCTGAACTTGTGAAAGACACTGCCATGGGCTCTAGGTCTTCAGCTAGACTCATGCAGGACACTGCCATGGTATCCAGACCCTCGGCTGGATCTTTGGGTCTCTAGTGTGTGGACAGATCTCCTGCACTCTTTTGCATTTGACTGTTTGGGTGAATATTATAAAATAATCCTATAAATTAGGTGTCCTGTATTAAACGCTTTCCCTTGCAGATCCTGACTACAACATTAGCCATTTGAGAAATGTGTATCAAAACTATGAGATACCACTTCACACCCACATGATGTACATAATTTTAAAATTAAAACAGAGAGAAAATAGATGTTGGCGAGAATGAAAAAAACTGGAACCCTCATACATTGCTGATGGGAATATAAAATGCTACAACCTACTGTAGAATCGAAGCCTTAAGTATGTAACTCAGAGAACTGAAAATACAAATTCATACACTCTATATACAAATGCTTACAGTAGCATTATCTGTAACAGCCAGAAAGTGGAAATAACAAAAATGTCCTCCACCTGATACATGGTGAACAAAATGTGCTATGTCTATTCAATGAAATATTATATAGTCATAAAGTGAATGAAATTCAGGAAACCTGCTACAATAAGAACTTCAAAAACATTATGCCAAATGAAAGCGGCCAGATGCAAGAGATTATATATGAAGCCACTTACATGAAGTGGCCAGAATAGGTCAATCCAGACATAGAAAGCACATTAGTCATTCCCTGCAAAGAGGGGGATTTGGAGGGACTGATATTAGGCATAGGGTTTCCTTTGGGGATGATGGAATGTTTGGGAATTAGAAGTGATGATGGTTACGCGCACTGTGAACACACTAAAATAAACTGTACTGCCTATTTAAAACTGAGTTTTATGTTATATGATATTTATTTCAATAAAAAATTACAGCGAGAAAAATTGGCAGAAGAATTTAAAAATAAGACTCTCAAGTATACTATGTTACTCTGGGTGGGCAATGAGGACAAAAACACCAAGGTGGCAAGTGTGACCTTTTCTACCAGGACAGTTTAAGAGGACAGTCCATCATGTTTCCAGAAATCATACCCTTAAGGGTCAGGCATTATTCTTGATGACTTCTCCTCAACTCATGGAATGTCTGCATCCCATATCATACAGCAAGAAATTGCTGCCAAAAAAACCGTAACATTCACCAGGATCATGTCATCACGTTACACATCAAACTGCTTCCATCCATTAATATCTTTCCTCCCAAAGCTGAAAACCTCATTATATTTTTTCCTAAAACTTCATACATTCACTTTTTGTAAATTCTATACAGGAAACAAATGCAGCCATTGTCCTTGTTCTGGATTTTCTTTTGTAACTCTTGCTGAGCTCTACCTACATGGGGTGCTCCCCGGGCCCTGTTTGCTTATACCTTTAGCAATGTCTACGTTATATCCATGAACTCAAGGGAATCTGCAGTATGACAGTCTCTACACATCATTTATTTTCTACACATAATTTGTTGATAGTGGTTATCAACCTAAACAGGGTTAATGTTTGAAGAAAAAGTATAGCTCTAAACTCCTGGGTCAACGCTAATCAGTAGAAAGCATGCTAAATTCGAACAGATCCTGTTTTCAAAAATTAGGCAGTGGACTGGGAAGTTGCAAAAATAAAGGATCTCCATTCAGAATACATAAGGAGCCCTTACAGCTCAACAGGTGAAAGATAATCCAATTAGAACAGGCAAAAGATATGGAGACACTTCACAAACAAGAGTTACAGAATTCCTTCTGCATATGAAAAGATACTAAGTATCATTAGTCACTAGAGAAATGTAAATTACAGCTACAGTGAGGCACACTATGAACTTACTTAGAATGCCCATGATCAAAAAGACACTAACACATGTCAGCCACACTGCTGGTAGAAATACAGAATGGCACACCCAATTTGGACAACTTGACCGTTTCTTTTAAAAAATGTTAACATATGTATGACCTGTTAAATATATGATCCAGCAATTCTACTTACAAATACCTACCATGAGAAATGAAAATGTGTCCGCATAAAGAATTATATATGAATGCTCAGGGCAGTATTACTGATGTAATCAGAACCCCAGATGTCCAACAACATGAATGAACACACCAAATGTGCTGTCTCCACCCAGAGTCATAGTATTCAGCAATGAAAATGGGAAAAAGTACTGACGCATGCGATAATGTAGATGAACAGTAAAAACCTTATGCTAGCTGGAAAAGGCCAGATGCGAAAGATCACGTATTAGGTAATTCAGATTACACAGAATGTCCAAAAGTCACAAGTACAGAGACAGAATGTAGATTAGTGGCTATCTGGGGCTACCGTGGGAACAGGGAGTGACCCCAAATGGGCACAGCTGGTCTTCTGAGTTGATGGAAATGTTCTGAAACTTGATTAGGCTGATGCTTGTACAACTAGGTAAAAAAAGTTTTTTTTTTTTTTTGAGACAGGGTCTCACTATGCAGCTCGAGCTGGCCTTGAGCTCACTTTGTAGCCCAGGCTGGTCTCGAACTCAACGATCCTCCTGCCTCAGCCTCCCGAGTGCTGGGAGTATAGGCATGCACCACAACTAGGTAAATTTTTTAAAAATTGTTAAATTATACATGCAAAATGGATGAATGTCATTATATAAAAATTATACCTCAATAGAATTCTTTAAAAAACATTACACCTAGGCCAAAAAGAAAAAAGAATTCTAAATCCACAAAACATTGTACCATTTCAAGACAAAGTGAGACCTGATATGTCCACTGAAGGGAAATTTACCTGACCTGGCTATCAGATAAGTAAGTAAGAGGTGAGAAACCTGTCAAATGTCCTTCTCTGGAGATCCCGCTTACCCTACAAAAATGCCTGCAAACAAAAGGGACTGTGCTCAAGGGAGAGGTTTTCTGTTTTTTGGTGTTTTGAGACAGGGTCTCACTATGTAGCCCAGGCTGACTTGAACTCACGGGGATTCTTCTGTCTCAGCCTCCTGAGTGCTGGGATTACAGGTGTGTGTCACCAGGCCTGGTGTGAGGGAGAGTTTTCAACACTTTAAACACATCAGCAAGTCACTGTTGGAAACCCACACAGACACTTAAGTCAGCACTTCTCAAACTCCATAGTAAAGGACCAGTTTTCCTCCCAATCTGTTCCAGGATAACACAGTTTGAAGATACAATTTAGAAAATATGGTGAGGTCAAGTTGCTACAAAGTTTCAAAATGTTGGGTCAATGTCTTTATCCTGTTACAGACCAGCTCCAAACCACCCTACAACACTGAAAGCAGCACAGAAATAGGGCACTGCCCAGTCTTCAAAGTCACTCATGCATTTAACAGCTATTTATTGAGCATCCACCTGCTAGAGAAATATGGCAAGGTCCATTCAGTGAAATGCCAGACTGGGAACAACAGTTTCCAACCCACTCTACCACAGGGAGGAGCAGTGTAAGTCAGGGAGCAGCAGAAGGGGGCCTGCCAAATGGAGATACTTTGCAACTGGTCATGTGAATTCCGGCATGACAATTTAATTTGACATAATCTCTTTAAAGGTTCCAATAACATTTTGGCATTGGTTCCTCCATGCTTCCACAGCACACCCCAGAATTCATTCACTGAAACTGAACATAATAAATTCATAACACCTAAGGAAACAATCAGGTAATGCCAGTCCAGCACTGCTCTGGACAGCAGTGCACAGAATAGACACCCTCCCTACCCTGCCCTCCAAGAGCTTACATTCCAGTAGAGGGGAGAGACAGCGGCAGAGTGTGTTTCAGATGGTCAGACACCAGTAAACAAATGAAGCGGCATGGAGCAGGTGTGCTAGACTGAGCTGGAGGAAGCAGGGATGAACAGGAGGCTTGGCAATTTTAGACAGTGTGGCCAGAGAGGCCCTTGCTGAAAAAAATGACATTTGGACACAGACCCGAAGGAGGTGACCAAGTGAGCCAAGTAGATAATGGAGGGAAGAATGTTTCAAGAAAAACACAAAAGCCTAAGGCAGAAGAATGCTTCAGGAAACAGCAAGGAATATGGGATGATGACTTGTCAGGCTTCAGGTACTACAATAGCTGTTAGTTTGAACTGTTCCATTAAACTGAAAAACCTGGAGGGCAAAAATGAGGTTTTATTCTTCTGGCCCCAGTCCTCATATGCTCGGTGATGAAACTGTGTAAGCTGCAGTACCGACATTCTGGTAGCACAGCTCCGAGACACCACTTACACCCACTTGGTTAGAAATCTCCATCTTAAGAAGGTCCTCCCTGAGCCGGGCATGGTGGCGCACGCCTTTAATCCCAGCACTCGGGAGGCTGAGGTAGGTGGAGCGTTGTGAGTTCGAGGCTGGCTTGGGCTACAATGCGAGCGCAAGACAGGCCTGAGCTACATAGTACAACCCTGCCTCAAAAAACCAGGGCCGGGAGTTCGGCTCGGCAGCTTAAGCGCCTGCCCTGGCAGGTGCGAGGTTGTGAGTTCAATCCCTGGTCACACTCCACATCCGGTCACTTCGAACTCTCGTCAATACTGCTCACATCATTACAGAGATCTCCAGTTGGTCCTGCTGCAGCCTTTCCTCCGACAGCTCTTTCAAACAGAATGGCAACTCGCCTTCACGCCCAGAGTGTTAGAAAATTTCACTCTCAACCTCATCGTATGTGCTGCCGGTATGTTTACAAAGTTAAACTGATCATTATTTATTTCTATTGAAATTTAACACTTTTTATGATAATAATTGGGGAACTACTCTGAATCATGAAATTCAAAGGTTAGTATTGAGACCTAACAATGGATTAACTGTGTGCCTTTACCCTCATTCAGATGTTTCCAGAAATTCCAACTAAACAGCTTGCACACTCAATTTTCCTTTGTAATTTCAATTAGACATGGTATTCTTCGCCTTCCACTAGGAGGTCTGCTGCCCAGTGTGACAGCTGCCGGGTCCCACTTCACAGCGCGAGGCGGCTTTGTATTGCAGGCGGTTTTCATTAACACATGCAATGAGGCTGCAGGGCGCTGTCTAACTGGCTGTTGTATGGGGCGGGTATGTTCTTTTGCAGTGCAGGAATCTTGAAATTTGTTGATTTACAGAATTATTCTATTGACACTTTGTCAAATAAAACTTAAAATTTATGTATTAAAGCAACAGATAGAATTTGAAGGGAAAATAAATCCCAGATTTAAGTGGTATCATTTTGTGACCCCTGACTATCATGTTTCGCGTGGGTTTCAGTGTCCCCATGTTGGAAAATGAGAATAATCATATTCTCAAATGAAGTCATGTGGAAGTGCAAAATAAACGGCAGTCGTTGTTAGGCACAGAGAAACGACCCAGAGCACAGTTATTCTTAAACTTTTTGAAAATCCTGGCAATTCAAGGTCAGTACAATGGGGTAAAGAACATCTACACATCTAAATCAAACAATTTTTTCATGCCTATAACTTGTAATTGGAACAACTACTTTGAATATACAATATATTAACCAATGGTAATCTATTATTTTGTTTTGAAATTCTGCATTATCGTTTTTATTCTTTTGTTTGTTTGTTTAAAGAAAAATCACTACTGTGGGGGGAGGCAGGAGTTTTGATTTTCCAAGTACCAATTCTATGTTCTTTCCAAAAGTCACGGGGTGGAGGGCAGATATTACCCACACATGGTTTCAAACTGAGAGAGAAACCTCAAACAGTATCTTCCTTTAAACCAAGAAGTTATTAATGGCAACAGTTTGCAAACAATAGCATTTTCGCAGGCAGTTCTCCTGTTCAGTAACATGTGCAACAAACTAGGCAAGATTTTTATATGTATATAAACCTTGTCTTACAATTTTAAAAACAACCCTAAAGTTTCTAAGGGGAAGCCGGAGAAAGAAATCAGACTTAGGGTGATAAAGGAAACTGGTACTCACACGTACCCTGAGGCTACACGCTGTACACAGGAAGAGGAGAAGGAACCCCCGGAGAGAGTGGTGGCTCTTGTGAGCGCTCTATTAATTCACATTTTGCTCTCCTCAGTTCACATCCTGCGCGGACTCCACCCAGAGCAGCCGACCGAGGGGGTGGGTGGGACCCAGCCTAGCAAATAACAGTCCCAGAAACCGAAACGAAATCGAGGAGGAATTGTGAAAACACGCTCACCAGAAAGGGTGGAGAGGACCAAGAGGGTGGCCTTCTTTTGGCAGGCCAAGCAAGCCTAGCCCTCGCTGCCGCAGGGGAAGCCCCCTCCCCTGGACTGCATCCAGTTCCCCCTCTCCTATCCACAGGGGACAAGACACCGAGGGAAGCCACTCATCCCTGGGACGTGGGTGGGGAGCGCACAAGCATTTCGCAGAGATCCTAAGACAGCGAGGGGTGGCAAACTCGGAGAGGCGGAGGGAAGGAGGGAAGAGCGGGACACCCTGAGACTCCAGGCAGGCTCTGACGAGGGGCCACCTGTTGAATGGACCTTCCCGTCCTGCCCCTGCCGTCCGGCGTCCCCAACCAGGCTCGGAGACCGGGACCCCACCCCGATGAGACACGACGGAGGGAGGAGGGAGGCCGGGCTGTCACTCACATCTGATACTCGTCTATCGCCTCCACCAGCTGGCCCCAGGAGTCGAAGTCGGCGCCTCTCCTAAAGCTGGCGCCCCAGCGCTGCAGCAGACTGCGGGTCCCCTCCGACATGGCCGGCGCCCGCCCCGGCCCTCCCGCCCCAGCCCCAGCGAGCACGAGCTCTAGGGCGCCATCCTCCCCGGGCCGGGCCCCGACATTAATGGGGCCAGGAGCAACCGCCACGGCTGCCGCCGCCGCCCGCCGAGGAGCCGCCCAAGCCCATTTGCCGCCACAGCCAAACTTTGAGGCTCCGGAGCGGCCGCCCCCAGGCCCCGCCCCGCCTAGGGCGAGGCCGCCCCGCACCGCCCCGCCGCCATGCTACTGCGCGGCCTCCCTGGGCGCGGCGCGCCGGCGCCTCCGCCCTGCCTCTCTGGGGACGCCACCGAGGCGCAGGTGGGAGGGCCGGGGAGCAGACACGACAAAGGACAGCTGAATGGAGCGTTTTCAGGGGCGGTGACCCTTCGGGGATCACTGCCGCCTCGACAGCAGTCATGGCGGTAGTCACGTGACTGCGCCCCTGCGCCCGCCTGACGGCCTATCGCCTCGCTAGCTGTCATGGCGCAGAAGACGTGAACTCCACGCCCTGCGCCTGCCTAGCTTCCTGTTGCCTCGGTAACTGTCATGGCGCCGGTCACGTGACCTCCAGCTCGGCAGACTTCCGGTCACTCTAATGCGTGTTCTCGGCTTATCGACTCCCTGTTTTTCTCCCTGGTGGACCGCGATTTTGCCCTTCTTCCACCAAGAGAAGTGCTGCGCTGACTGTGAGGGGTTCGGTAAGTCTGTCAGAAGATGTGCCTTTCCCAATGCTCTCCCTCCTGTTGATCCCTAAATCCCAAGCAGCAGCCCCCCACCACCTTTTTAGTCTCCATAGACTCCTGGATGCTGCGCTAAAAAGTTGGCTTCTGATGCCCTGGAAAAAAACATATTGGTGCCACAAGTCAATAATACTGACAGGTAGATTTGCCGAGCGCTCTTGCTGCCCGTCTGTACTGGGTGCCGCAGTTTCGATAACCTAAGCTGAGTAGGGCTGCGTTCAGGCGGCTTCTGCCCACCCCTCCCGGGTCGATTGCATCGGCTTTCCCCTGCCTTGCTCGGCAGAGAGTCGGCGCGTGCGCAAACGGAGCCCGACGTCGGCCCTAGAGGTACCGCGTAAACAGGAAGTGGGCGCTGGGCTCGCTGCCGCCTCAGGTAGGTCCGGCCGGCCTCGCGGTGGGCTAGCGGGGAGCTCCGCAGGGACCTTCGCTCCCGCGCGGGCGGCCGCCCACCATTCGCGGGCAGGGCCGAGAGACGGCGCCTGGAGGCCGCAGGGGCGGAAAAAATTGCTCCATTAAATGGAACTGGGCTGTTTCGCCGAGGCTGTCCGGAAAGCGGGCTTCCCTGAAAGGTGCCCGGGGGGTGTCTTCTGACGTAAACCCACCTCCCCAGGTTTCAGCAGAGGACACGGTGGTTCTCTGCTTTAAATACGTGCTGCTCCTCAGATCCATTGTCACGAGGAGGCGAATGGCAGCGAGCGAGTCCCATTAGAAAGGTGCTCGCCGTGCAGCCCACGCTGCAGCCCACGCTGGTTCCCGGTGAGAAAAAGTCGGTTGACGACCTGCTGCGGCGGCTTCCTGGGGAGACACCCTGGCGGAATTCGTTCCGTGACTTCCGGGAGTCTGATTGCGGTCTTTAAGTCGGCTTGACCTTCTGGATCCTGCCTCCAGTACCCACTGGATAGGCAGGAAACATGGCCCTTTTTCTCCTTTTTATCTAGTTCTAGCGTTTCACTTAGCTTTAAGAATGTTTTTATTTTTAGGGTAGAAGGTATTAATCAAATGTACTTTTTCGTTATAAGCTTGATTTCTTTTTGCTGTTTTGTGGAAAGTACCTTTGTTATAGAATACGTGCTAGAACCAATCTATTGACGTTCACAGAATGGAGGAAACGCAATTAACTGAAAGCTTGTTTATTTCGGTAGCTTCAGCAGTGTAAACGAGGGTCACCATTTCAGTCTCTTAAGGGAATTTTGTGCAGCTGGCCCTGGGTGTCTCTCACATGTAGCTGTCGACCAGAGACTTGCCTCAAAACTGCATCAGCATCTCAGGTTGCTCCCACACGCAGTGAGCTAGAACTTTCCTGTTAGCAAGATCGCCTCACCCTCAAGTGATTTCTGTGCGCATATAGTAAATATTGCTGGAGTAGCGTTAAAATACACTTGAGTACTGTATTTTAACATTGAAGCTACTGTGGACAACTTTCCAAATGCCGTTGTTTTTTTGTTTATTTTTTTATCCCCCGATCTAAATATAGACTACTATAACTAGATCATCTGTTAAAACAGCACTGAAATGTGGAGGTAAAATATTTTATTAGTATATAGTTTATCTTTTATATATAATAGTTTACATATGAAATGTGTTCTGTGGGACAGTGGATTAGTACATACACTCCTGCACCAGCAGGCTTTATGGCGGGAGAAATGGGGAGAGTTTGAAGAGGGGGGAAGAGGAGGGGGGGGGCCGACAGAGGGTGTTGGTCACTGGAGACTAGAGCAGTGACATTGAAAGAGTTAAGCTTGTTTTAGTGCGGCATGGGAGACACCATGAAGTAGGAGATGATCGTTATTAAATTCATTGAGTTCAGAGCAGGGAGGGGTCCCAGTGGCTTGACTGAATGACCAAGCTGCTGCTCACAAAACAGACAGCAGCAGGGTCTTGTCAGTTTGCTGGTATGGGCTAAACCCCAGTCTGGTCATTGGTTCCTTAAGATGTTTTTGTTCCTTGTTTTGTGTGTGTGTGTGTGTGTGTGTTAGTGTGTTCGAGAGAGACAGACTTGGACCACCAGGTGATCACATTGAGCTCATGCTAGACCTGGTTAAATATTTGTGTAACTGGTGCTTTTTCTCCACACAAAATATCTTGATCACCATGGTACTTGGCAGACTAGCAGGCAGTCAGCTGTGCTTGGGAGCTACGGAGTTACTCAGCGGATGCCTTCATCCTGCATAAATATCCTGGCCTTATGATAGGGCTGAAGGACTGTTAGTGCTTGAGCTCCTGAAAAATACAAGTTAGAATAGAAGAAATGAATGCATTAAGCAAATTAAGCCTGTATCATAGTCTTGGGCAAAACATTTTTAAATGATGAACTTATCCACAGGAAGAGGTGAGTAGAGTCTGACTCAAAGGTTAGGACAGCAGAGGGGCCAGACACAGTATGAAGACAGATGCCAGTCTTTTATCCCATTGTAGTCACCCATCAGGTTTCTGTAAGCCTGGAAGAATCAGCTTCTCAGCAGAAGCAGACTCAGGTACCTGGGAATTAACCCAGGCAACTGTTACCACATCCCAAATGTCAACAGCCTTTTCTACAGCAAAGCTAATGGGCACCTAATGTAGGCTCAGTTGTGTTACTTTCATAAGCTGACTTAAAAACAAGGGAAGCAGGAGCCGGGCGTGGTGGCGCACGCCTTTAATCCCAGCACTCGGGAGGCTGAGGTAGGTGGAGCATTGTGAGTTCGAGGCCGGCTTGGGCTACAACGCGAGTGCAAGGCCAGCCTGAGCTACACATAGTGCGACCCTGCCTCAAAAAACCAGGGCTGGGGAGTTTGGCTCAGCGGCTTAAGCGCCTGCCCTGGCAAGCGCAAGGTTGTGAGTTCAATCCCCAGTGCCGCAAAAAAAAAAAAAAAAAAAAAAACAAGGGAAGCAGAGCTTACTTACCAGCCCCCACTTTGCCCCCTTGGTAACACTTTCTCATTTCATGCGAACATTGTACTTCTGTGGTTTCGTCAGTATCTTATGATGTGTGTGTGTTGAAAAATGCTGAGTTATGAAGAATGATAGATTAGTTGTTCTCAGGGTTTATTTTGCCTTTCCACCCTTCTGTCCTACTACTGTGTCTCCCCCCCACCCAAATGGTCCCTGTTTCATATTCTCTAGTAAACTCGTAACTGAAAAATAATTATTTTCACACTGTTCATTATTTACGAAATATTTTGTCTTTAATTTTATATATTTTTTTTGTACAGAAGACACCCAGAGAAAATGACCCATTGGTTTCATAGAAACCCATTGAAAGCCACTGCTCCTGTCTCTTTTAACTATTATGGTGTGGCTGCAGGCCTTCCTGCTTCAAAAATTTGCAAGTAAGTTTTAGTTGTTGTCAACAAGAATGAGGTTTATTACTCTTGGATACAAGGTATTCTTTTAGGTTTCATGGGCATTATAGGAATATATAACACATTGTCCCTAACTTTAGACTTTTTAACAATTTGTAAATGTCAATGAAGAGTGAAATCATAGATTATTTAAACTTTAGCCATCATTTAGGCCTATGTCATTAATGTAAAACTAATAAATGACTCCTGGGAGACTAAAGCAGTGACAACAGAAGAGGTAAGCTTGTTTTACCATACCGTGGGAGATGCCAGAAAGTAGGAAATGGACATTATTAACTGGCCAGCTAGTAAATTCATTGAGTTCAGTGTAGGGAGATACCCTTATGACTTGGAATGGCCATCAAAGAAGTCACACAGAAGAAAGAACTAGAGCTGGGTTTAAATTGAGTGGCATGGTTCAGGAGTCAGCAAACTGTCCCACAGGTTCAGCCTACTGTTTGTTTTAAAAAACAGTTATTGGAACCCAGCCACACCTGCATTTATTTGCACTCTGCTGTGGCTGCCTCCTGAGCAGCAGAACTGAGTAGTTCTGACTAAGACCTAGTGACCCATGGAGTCAGATGTTTAGTCGATGGCCCGGTGCGGAAGGTGTTCAGGAGAGTTCCTTCCTGATTGAGGTGGAGAGGAAAGAAGAAAGTCACCTCTACCTACAGAACCATCCACTAGGGCTGGGGAGCGGAGTGGTTTGGCTGAAGCAGATGCGAGGTACCGGAGAAACTTCACAGGAGCAGCCGATCTCACTGGCTGACCAGTGGGCTTTGGGAGGTTGGAAAGGGTGTGGTCTCTGAGATACAAAACCTAGGTAATTGGGAAAGTGTTGGGATCAGTAAAGGAAAACCGGAGGAGTCACCTGATCTCTAGAACAATGATCAGTAAACTTTATTTAGAAAGCCACTAAACAGTAAATAATTTAGGTTTTGTGGGCCACATGCAATCGCTTTCTTCTTTGTTCTGGAACTTTTGTAAATGTAAAAATCATTCTTAGTTTGAGAACTGATCAAAAATAAGCTGTGGGCCGTACGAAAGCATATTGCAGATTAGTTTGCCAACGCTAATCTAGCCTCCCAGACACTGGTCGCCAAGTAGCCATCTGTAGCAGTGGGCATGTCTCTTAACTTCTTTGGACTTAATTCCTGATGTGCAAGATACACAGCATAAATTACATATTTCTCAGTTTCATTTTTCTCAAATCCTGCAATTTTAAGGTGATTTCAGAAATCTTTACAGAAATTTCAAATTCTATAATTTTAAGATAATTTTAGCTTTATACAAGGTGGACTGTAGTTGACAGTTAAGCACCTAACATGGAAGTTTCTGGCACTTAATTCTTAATCCTAAAATAGGCCTTAAAGGTTTAAAATACATTCAATTCACCCTTTCAGCTTCTAGATAAATGTCTCAAGCAGTGACACATTCACAGGCCTGCTCAGTTTTGGTCAGCGTTATGTAACTCATGCATATTTTCCTCAGCTAAGGCTCCATGGAGTCAGTACTGATGTATAAGCACTACATCAGGCTGAAGTCTGTCTCTCCTCTAAACATAACAGCTACGTCACAACCCTTCTAAATCAAAATAAATGTTTGAAATCTGATATTGATGCACACAAACATTTTGAGTTTGTGCTTTATCCTAACCACCTCCTAAATTCTGGTTCTGCAATCCTGTCATCAGTGCCTTACAATTAGAGTTAGTCTTTTTGTAGTCAATTGCACACATTTCAAGTGTCTGTAGCCTTTGTCTATGCAGTGTGATTTCTGGAACCTTCAGTGAACCTTTAATTGCCTTCTGGACAACATATGGAAGTGAACAGAATAAGTTAGAGTGACAGTTTCGATCCAGAAATGGATATAGTGGAACATGAGCTCATAGGAAAACCTGAAAGCCAAAGATGGAAATTTTTTAGTAGTGTTAGGTGGACCTAGGGAAAGGAAGAAGGAACCTTGTAGAGGTGGGAGAAGCACCTAGGAAATTTAGTATTATGGGAAAAAAGAATTTCAAGGCTGAAAAGGCAGATCTGCAGTATTTTTGTGGTAGAGAAATAAAGGACAGTGGAGACGGGAGAACATTTCTAAAACTAATTTCTCCCTGTGTCCTGAGTTGTGGAATGCTATTTCCCTTTGTTGTTACGTTTTGTTTGTCTTTTTGAGACAGGGTCTCACTATGCAGTTCAGGCTGGCCTTGTGCTGCCTTTGTAGCCCAGGGTGGTCTTGAACTTGTGAAGGATTCTCCTGCCTCAGCCTCCCAAGTGCTGGGATAACAGGAGTGCACCACCTCGCCCAGCTTGCTGTTTCACTTTGAAAAGAGAATCCCTTTAAGGAGATACTAAAAGAAGACAAAAATACATTAAATTTCCATTATTTCCAAAAACTTATCATGAACTGAAGTTGCTCATTCTTCATTCCTCCCCTCAATTTGAAATGTATGCATTTGTTTGATTTTCTAATTAAAACTTACTATGTACATTTATTACATAATTGTATCCACAATTGCCTCTTGTTTGGACTGGGTTGATTTTAGTAGTTATGTTTTTTAAACAATTCTTATTTTTAAACAATTGTTTTTCATTTATTCTTGTGTACTCGATAATACCTTCAAGGAAGTGGGGTGGGTAGTGTGTGTGTTAAAGCTGTCCTTTGAAAGCTTTCAGCCACGTTTGTGTGGAGTATTGTAACACAGCCTCCGTCTCTTTACCTTCCCTGTGTCTTGTAAGTGACCTTAGATCGTCCAGAGCCCGGCTCCTTGAGCTGTTCACCGACTTGAGCTGTAACCCGGAAATGATGAAGAGTGCAGCAGACCTGTACTTCTCACTTCTACAAGGTCGATCGTTTATATTTATATTATACTTCTGGGTTAAAAAACAAATCAACTTTGAAGAAGTTCACATTAATTCTTAGACTTCTTAAATTTGGATAGTTTAGTGTTATGGGTTGTGATGTGCATGGGTTTCCGAAACGTGAGCTTGTAATGGCAGCGTGTGTTCTAACACTTTGGAAATTAAATGTACATGTGCTTCGTATTACGTAACCTCTGGAGACAGTGTAAGATGTAGTCAGGCCGAAAAGGGCCAGAAGTTTCATTCAGGCCCCTGGAAAAGTAATTATCTGAAAAACTCTTAAATAGAATGTGTGATGTTTCTTCTAAACCTAAAATGTCTGTGTCTTCATATAGGTTTCATAAATTCATCAGATGAATCTACACAGGAAAGCAAGTTACGATATATTCAGAATTTCAAGTGGACTGATACACTACAAGGACAGGTTCCAAGGTAAACAGTTAACTTATAGCTTCTGTATTTGAAGAAAAGTATAGGTCTGATCAGCATTTTTTCTTACCAGAAAATTAAAAGCATTTGACCTAATCTTAAATTAAAGCATAATTTATTTCTCACAGACCAAATCTATCTTCGAGATAATCAATACAAATATTAACCAGAATAAAACAGCCATGACTTATTTTTAATAACATATGAAGAAGGTTTAGAGAATTTGGAACCCAAACTGACATTCAGTCTTTGCCTCCTGCCTTTAAGCCAAGCAGAATTTTGATTTTTCCCTACCCTTTTGTTTTTGATGGATAGTTCAGATGTCCTTGATTAGTCTGTCTTTCTCCTCAACTGCATACTCTTTGATTCTCATCATTTGTTTTCTCTTTGTTCCTCTATACTTTTTCTGGTCTTTATAGAAACTTCCCTTTAGGAGTTTTCATCAACCACTTTAATTAATTATAACAGGAATTAGGTCATAATGGTGCTAACTTTCCTTAGCTACCTTTTTTTTTTTTTTTTTTTGTGGCACCGGGGATCCAACTCACAACCTCCCACCTGTCAGGCAGGTGCTTAAGCTGCTGAGCCAAACCCCCGGCCCTAGTTTTTTGAGGCAGGGTTGCAGTATGTAGCTCAGACCAGCCTTGCGCTTGCATTGTAGCTCAAGCTGGCCTCGAACTCACAGTGCTCCTCCTACCTCAGCCTCCCGAGCGCTGAGATTAAAGGCGTGCGCCACCCGGCTCTGTCTCATTATTTAAAGGTGAAGTTCTAGGGCCGAGGATATAGCTTGACTGCATGGCGCCTCCCTGGGAAGCACAAAGTCTTGAGTTCAATTCCTGGTACCAAAAAAAAAAAAAAGGTCAAGTTCTAAGTCAAACATACTCACTAGACCATCAGGTGTTTCTTATTCAGAAGTTCTTCATGATGCAAAGAATAAGCTATTAAAACATTTCTAAGAAGTAAAACCATTTTAACAAGTGTTCTTATAAACAACATTTTTGCATATTATAGGTACACTAAATAGGAGTTTATAAATTATTTTTAATTACAATAAGTTTTCTAACTTTTGTTGCGTGGTGATGACAGTTGACCCTAGACCTTGGGCATGTCACGCAATAGCTATACCCCAGACCAGATTTTTTTCTAGTCTAAAATGTCAATATATCTCATGCCTTTCACAATAAAAAAAAAAATACAAAATACAGTTAAAATTTTGATTTCTTCTTTCCTTTGAGTATCTTTTCTGTATCTTAGTATTTAATGTGTAAAATAAACTTATTACTTCTGCTTTATTACTTGAGACTATGTAGGACTATTCAGGCTCTTGGAGTGACAGTGGATATATTGGTATTAGTGTCTAAATTGCTTAATACATTTTCACAGTCTTCTTTATGCCCTCATTAGTGATAGAATATGAAAGAAACAAGGGATAAAGTATACACCTTTTACTTTGCAGAATTCTGATTGGATTGGTATTCAGAACACTTCAGTTATGTTTCTTTTAGCTACTTGTCCTTCTTTACCTCCATTTCTTTTTAGTCACTGTCTGCTCCAATCAAGTAGGTTGGATTGATTCTATAAGAAAAATCCTTTTTGTGTTTGACAGCATCATTCTTTCACCCGGGGTGTCCTTCTGCTTCCTGTTTAGTCATCACTCAGGGCACAGTTTAGATTTTATAAGTACCAGTGAGACTTCTTCATGATTCCAGCCTAAGTCCACCTCTCCTCTGACGTCCATTTTCTTAATACATTGCATGAGTGCCACTCATTCCAGAATAAAAACACTGATTCCGGACCACATCCCAGACTTTCTGACTTTCTGACTTTCTGACTTACTGACTTTCTGAAGGTAAGTCCTAGAAATCTCTATTTTTAAAGCTATTTATATACAGTTAATTTTGGGAGCTGCTATTCTCAGTGTATTAGTTATAAGGACATGGTACATACTGGACCAGTATATTTAGCCATTCTTTGTTAATTAGCTGTGTGTCTTTATCTCCCCATCTATGTGAAGCACAGGAACCATTTTTCCTTCCTTCCTTTTTTCTCTACGTACACACACATAAGTTAGCGTACAGTTTGTAATTATGAACTGAATATCCAGTAGGCTTCCTATAGCAGTGTCTTAATAATCTGTAGAACTCGCTGAATGTATTTTTAATTCCAGTGCCCAACAGGATGCTGTTTTTGAATTAATTTCCATGGGATTTAATGTAGCTTTATGGTATACCAAATATGCTTCAAGACTGGCTGGAAAAGAAAAGTAAGTTAAAAAGAAATTCATGTGCATTTATATGTTACCTTTCAAATATAGTGAGTTTGATTTTTACAAATTCTTGGCCATTGATTAAAAAGTGCTACTTCAGGTAAGTGAAAGATTGCATCATATTTTAAGTACTACGTTAGAATTATCAAGCCTAGCATTAAATGGGAAAAGTTTTTTAATAATCTTGTCATGTAGAAGCCCTTTCTGAATAAAAGACCCCAAGGGCTGAAGATTTAGCTCAGTGGCACATTGCCTGCCTGGCAAGCACAAGGTTGTCAGTTCAATTCTTGGTACTGAAAAAGAAAAAACAAAAGATACTGAATAAAAGACTCTAAACCATAGAGACATAAAGGAAAAGAGTGAATAAATGACTACATAAAGGTATTATCAACAGAGTCTAAAAGCAAAGTTCACAACTAGTCAAAAGCATCCCAATGCATGTAACAAATTATTTATTTTTATAATGTATGCGCTTATAAATCAAAATGGGAAATAAGCAAAGAACATAAACAGATCATAGAAAAAGAAATAAAAGGCTTGAAAATATATGAAAAGATGTTTTGAACTAAAGATCAGCAAAGTAAGATGGTTTACAATTTTTATGGTAGCTAATGTGGACTCAACAATTGGAAACTGCAAGTTTGTTATGATTCATCCATACATAGGAATAATACACAGCCACTTTCAAATGAAGCTGAATTCTGTGTGCTGGTATAAAATTATCTGTGTCCTATGGTGATTAAAAAACAGAAGAATGAGTTTAGCTCCTGTTGTGCATATACTAAGTGATTAGTGTTTGCACTTATTTGTAACAGAAGAGTCTGGAAGGAGAAAAAGCTGCCTTTGCTCGGAGTTTGCCTGTGGGCAGAATCTCTGGTGTTTTCACGTCCTGTCTTCTCTTTGAGTACTGTGCTAGTTACTTTCCTGTTACTGAGAAAGGATTCCCCGTACTAGTAAGTTAGAGGAGGACAGGCTTACTTCAGTCCACAGTATGTAGGCGGCGCAGCAGAGGGGCTCCCAGAGGAGAGCAGTTGGTGGCAGGACAGGCGAGCGCAGCAGGCTTCCTTCTTTCCCTTTTTAGTTCATCCAGAGAACAAGCCTGTTGGTTAGTGGGTCTCCCCTCTTCAGTGAGTCCATCACCCACACCCAGAGCTGTGCTTACACCCATCAGCTGGCTCATCCAGTATTACACCTGGGACCCGGTCCCTGCCGGAAGCCCCACTCGTGAGCGCAGGAGGCCTCGGGGGACATCTGGACCTTAGTCATAGCAGACTTTTCTCATGTGCATTTCTTGTCAAAATTAGATGTCTTTGAAGGGAGAAAACTAGTGGTGATAAATTTTGTTCAGTGTAATAATGTATTAGTTGTTGATTTTAGTAGCTAACACCAATCTATCCTCTGACTGACGTGCCCACTGTCTTCAAGCATAACAGAAGATGAAGCAAAAGAGGTCCACCGAAGCCTCAAAATTGCAGCGGGGATTTTTAAACATTTGAAGGTAAAGAAAAGTTTTAAATTATGTATATTTATAATGCTTTAACTCTTGAATTTTTTTTTTTTTTTTTTTTTTTGGTAAGGGAGTGAAATGATTTCATTGTGTAAAAACAGCCCAGGGCCTCCAGACCCTGTGGGGGATCTGCACTCAGACAGATGCCCATTTTCCCAGGCTACCAAAAAGCTGCACGCTGAAGTCCCCTTTTATAAAATGGCACGGTGTTTCCGTGTGACCCACACGCCTTCTCCCTGGCACTTGGTAAATCCTCCACGATAACTAAGGCAAGGGAAATCCTGGGTACATTGCTGTGGCGTGTTGTTGGGGAGGGGTGACAAGGGGCAATGTCGTGTTCAGCACAGATGCCATGTGTTATTCAAATGTTTTCCACACAAGGTTGGGGGGTCTGCAGCTGCAGAGCCCTCAGGCTACAGGACCAGCTGCTCACGTTCTGTTTCCAGTGTGAGCTCCCTGGTATAAAATTATCGCTGTCCTATAGTGTCGCTTTTAGAGTCATGGTGTCTCCATTCAACATGGAGCTTCCCAGGCACTCTCTCAGTTACACAATCCAGGTTGTGATACTGTGCTTTAGAGCAGCCTATACTCCCTGTAAGTTGACTATTGCTGCTTTTTACACAGTTTTTGTTTGTGTTCTTCATTTTGGGAAGACTCCAGATTGTCTCAAAACTTCCATTTCCCTCCTTTCTAATAGCTGGGTTAAATAAAATTTGCCATCTTCGTTCTCTTTCTCTCAGGAAAGTCACATCCCAAAGCTGCTCACCGCTGCAGAGAAGGGGAGAGACTTGGAGCCCCGGCTTGTGGAGGCCTATATTCTCCAGTGTCAGGCTGAAGCTCAAGAAGGTAGCCTGTGTGTTGTCAGATTGTTTTTAAAGAAAACCCATACTGGCATTTAATTATTTTTTCTTCTTTTACATGAGAAATAGCTGTATAGCTATAATTGAGTTTCTGATTTTAAGAAATTTGTTGGAGGAGTAACTTTCCCTTTAGCTTCTGCCTTCATAAAGGAGAAGGCCTTTCAGCTTACTGGCTCTTAAGAATTTTGGAAAAAATTGGGTGTGGTGGTTTGTGCCTCTAATCCCAGCTACTCAAGAGTCTGAGGCAGGAGAATCACAAGTTCGAGACCAGCCTAGGCAACACAGCAAAACCCTATCTCAAAAAAAAAAAAAAAAAAAAAAATTTTTTTTTTTTTGTTTTTTTGGTTCTATACCATTCCAAACAGTGGGACTCACATGATAACAATCAGGGCTTTATTTTTTCTTTATTTCAAACTCTAGTCCTCTGAAATTACTGTTCTTACTATGTCATGCTTTTTATAATCTCTTGGAGTAATTAAGTAATTGGTTGGTGATTCATTTAAGGAAATGGTATTAGAACCACCAACCTCAGTATTTTCACCTGTTTGAATTTTCCATAGCTTTTCTGTTAAACTTGAACTCTACAAAAATCCAGAAGAGTGCCAGACTGTCTGTCGTTGTTCTTGTTGAACTTACAGCAGATGAACATGGTTTACTTCAGACCCCTTCTCTTGTGTTTTGTTTACAGTGACGATTGCCCGAGCAATCGAACTCAAGCACGCTCCAGGGCTGATTGCCGCGCTGGCGTATGAAACGGCCAGTTTCTACCAAAGAGCCGGTGAGCGCCGCTGTGATGCTATCGTTACACTTCCAGGCTTCAGCTTTTCAGATTTGCTTCCTCTGGGCTGAGTAGGGGTTTAAACGAAAGGTTTCTCAGATTTTCCTACATTCACTGTGTAGCTGCATCTGGAAAGGACAGGGCTGTACTTCGTACCCAGTCATAGCTAGCACCCGTGCAGCTTACTTACTTTTGACATCGGTTTTGCTCTTCATAGCAATCTTACGATGACTACAGTATTCTTATTTAGATGAGAAACTGAAATTTAAGAGTAAACATGATCGACTTATGACTTGTAGCAGGTTGTGGGGAAAGGACCAGAACCAGTCCCTCTGGTTAGATTATTCTTTGTATCACTTATTTAAGAAATATGCATGTCCCCTCCCCTCTCCCTTCTTCCTTCCTCCATCCTTGTCTTAGTTACTTTTTACTCATTGCTGAGACAGAATACCTGACGCCCAAAATTAGGGACGGAAAGGCTTATTTCTTAACAGTTCTTGGAGGTTGCAGTCCATATTCAGCTGGCTGCAAGGCAGGGCGGCCGCCAAACAGCAAGGTGCAAACTGGCAAGAGACGGAAGACAGTTTCTTCCCACCCTTACACTGTATGTTGGCTCCATCTCTGGGCAGGTGCAGCCCTCACACCACCAATCCCAGCGCTAGACAACAAACCAGTCACGGACGCTGGACTCAGCCCCATCCACGCCATGATTACTTAAGAGAGACTTGGTGGGGGCCATAGGAGCATAACTATAACAGTCTTCCTTCTCTCTCCTTTTTTCCCTTTCTTCTCGTCTTTTTGTTTGTTTGTTTGTTTGTTTATCCCAAGGCATTTGGGGAAAAAAATGCTCGAGATGCCCAAGAACCTGAAATAATTCTTTTCTTTTTTAAAGAAGAAAGGAAATTCAAAACCCTTAAAAATAAAAAAAAAAATAAATGCATGTATTTCCATGTAAGAAATAATTGCTATTTTAACTGCTGAGTAGAGCTAAGCTGAGTAGATTTGCTGCCTGGGGACAGAGGCAGACATGTAACATGGTGTTCTGTCCCAAGGTGCATGGTACTGTAGCTGTGAAGTAAGAACCTGAACAGTCAGGGCGTGCCAGGGAAGGCTTTCTGGAGGAAGGTAGCATCCCAGCCTCGTCTTGGAGTACAGAGAGCAGTTTGGAGCTTTTCAGGGAGCTGCCGTATGTGAGAGTAGACCGTTTGTACAGTGTACGAGAAAGAGGAGGGACTGAGCACTTCCGGGGGCTGCAGACAGCTGCTCACGGCCGGGACACGTGGAGGAAAGGCGATGTTCTGGACTGTGTGTGGGGCCAGAGTGGCCCATGAGCCCGTCTAGAACATTCAGCCTGGTTCTGTAGGTAGCTGGGACCTGCCCCGAGACAGCAAGTGAGCCTGCTTCCCTCAGGTTTGCACTGAGCAGCTGAGGGGCCCACGATGACTGGGCGCTGGCAGGAGCATTGAAGAGGGCGAAGGAGGAAGGGAGAGGAGGGGAGAGACCCCGGAGGTGTGGGTGTGCACTGCCGTGGGAGTGTGTGTGACGCAAGATTCCATGAGACAGGAGTGAAGGAGACAAGCTTGGCCTCCGTGCCCCTGCCTTGGGCAACGGCACAACTGCTCACACTGCTGGTTATATAAACTCTAAACCAGAAAGTGTGATAAACGGTGCTTACTCACTTGAGTGTATCTGTAATGTAAAGTTCACTAGCCATCCATTCAAAGGTGCCATGATATTTAACTGTTGTTAAATAGTTAACAGATTTCGTATAAATGCTTGAATTTTAGATTTGAATGGCATTCTGCTTTTAGCACCAGAACACATTAACTAAAAGTCTTCTAGTGAATCAGGGTGAAATTATATTTTGCTTTTTAAAATGTAACTTTAGATCATGCTTTATCCAGTTTGGAGCCTGCATATTCTGCTAAATGGAGAAAATACCTTCACTTGAAAATGTGTTTCTACACAGCTTATGTGAGTATGAATAACCCTAAGACCCCATAGACTGCTGGGGCGCGTCTCCCAGACTTGCAGTCTTTAACATTTTACACGTACGGGACCATTCTCTGTAAACGCTCACTGCCGGGGCCGCCGTGGGGATCCGAGGCGAGCGGGGAGAGACGGGCTGAGCCCCTGGGTTCCCGTGATGGACTCGCGCTCTGGCGTGAAGCCTGCCTTCCGCACGCCCAGTGCGAACTCCCAGTCGCGTCAGGCTGTGCACTGAGGACGAGACCCGGTTCCCCTGAGGGTGTCCCGTGCAGTGGGTCACCTCAGTTGGCAGAGAACTGTCAGCTGGCCCTTTGGGGTGTCACTTAGCGCTTTAGTGTACCCACCAAAGTAGCTGTTTCATTGATTCGTATCATCAGAGATGTGGTCGGCACCTTTCTCAGCCCCAGGTAAATGTTTTACTACTCACGCTTCATGGTCTGTCTCGAAGTGAGCGTCTCAGGCCCCACGCAGCCTGTGCGGTGACAGGGACAATTAAAGAGAGACCTTCCATGCCCATGCACCTTGCTTACTGCATGAGTGCAGTACTTTCCTCCTCTAACTGCTCTGTCCTCATTTTTTTATTCGTCTGTCTTGTTTTGAGAACCTGAACTCCCTGTGTAGTTCAGGCTGGCCTTGGACTCACAGTGTGGCCCAGGCTGGCCTTGAACTCACAATCCTCCTGCCTCAGCCTGCAACTGCTGGGATTACAGGCATAAGCTGACACTGTCCTAATTTTAAAAATAAATTTCAGCAAGTGAGTTTTCTCCTAGGATGAGTGAGAAGGCTATCTTCGCTCAAATGTTGACATGATTCCACCACTTGAAGGAACAGAGCTAGGGAGACGCTTACCCAGCTGAAGAGGCGTGAGGGGTTGGCTGAGGCCTCGGGCGAGCGTGATGGCGTTTGGCTTGCTGACGTGCGCCTCAGTCTGAGCAGAGCAGTCTGTGCGAGCGAATCTCTTCCCTCAGGCGTACTGTTACCATGGCCAGACCCTGCTGGCTGGAGACAAGTGCGGCGAAGCCATCAGGTCCCTCCAGGAAGCAGAGAAATGTGAGTGCTCCTGCCTGAAAATGCAAAGGCTTTCCCTAGACAGAGTGAGCGGCAGCCGGAGAGACTGGGCCAAGGCCCCGAGCGGGAGCGGGATCCGTGGGGCAGCCGGAGGACAGAGCACAGGGTCTCAGCCTAGAGCCCGTGGGGAGCGCCCGCTTCCCTGCATGGCGCTTTCTCACCGTGACCGGTGTTGGGTGACTGTCTCCCTCGCGCAGTGTACGCCAAGGCCGAAGCACTCTGCAAAGAATACGGCGAGACTAAGGGGCCCGGGCCCACGGCCAAGCCTTCGGGACACCTGTTCTTCCGGAAGCTAGGGAGCCTGGTGAAGACCACGCTGGACAAGTGTCAGAGGGAGAACGGCTTCATGTGAGCACACACGTGTGTTCCTAACGTGTAGCTCGCTTCACCGGCATGCTCCCAAGACGGCCCAGCTTTTTCTTAACTCTTTCCCTGTTTTTCTTAACTGTTTCCCTTAACTGTTTCGTAATTGTTTCCCTATTTAATATATTTCCCTGTTTAATATATTTAATATCTATATTTATATTTAATATATTAATATATTTATATGCACCTACCTGTTCCTTCGGGTATTCATCTCACTCGTTCTAGCTACCTGTAAAGCAGAAGATTGTCCTGGTCCTTTCCAGCAGTTTTCCACTCTCAAATCGGGGTTCAAACCCTAGGTCACCCCTGTGTGGGTGGAGAATCGGCCCCGCCCCTGCCTCTCTCGTTCTGCATCTGGCTGTGCTGAACTTTTCCTTGCCTTGAATGTACCCTGCTCTGCTTTTGTCACTGAGCCCCCAGGTCTTTGTCTTCTGGCAGTTTGTGACCATAACAGCTTCAGGGGCAGTGCGCTCTTGTTGCCGTTCTCAGCTGCTGCTCTGTGAGCTGTAGGAAGCAGAGGAACTTGTCATTAAATCAGGCCTCGAACGTGTTAGGCACTCAGCCATTGAATGAATGAATGAATGAATGATCCACTGTTTAAATTGCTTTTTTGCAGTTACTTTCAAAAAATTCCAACGGAAGCACCACAACTGGAACTCAAAGCAAATTATGGGCTGGTGGAGCCTGTGCCTTTCGAATTTCCTCCCATGGGCGCTCAGTGGACACCAGAAACACTGGCTGCATTTGACCTCACTAAGAGACCCAAGGATGACAGTGTATGAGATGGGTTCCTCTGTTGATGAGTTTGAAAAGAGAGTCTGGAGTTAGCATTTTGATACCTGTTCTCTAATTAGCAGCATCACGTGTCTAAGTGTTGCGCCAGCTAATCACAGTGTGGGATGTGACACCAGGCGGGACCCTGAGATGAAGCCTCCGGGCCCTCAGTATGCCCTGGTTTTGGACACAACATTGTTTCCAGCACACTATCTTTCCTGCTCATAGCGTGCCCTTGCCTCCTCCAGAAGAGCTGGGGAGAAAGATCATCGTGTTTCTGTGCTGCGGCACTGCTCTTTGGTATCACTGCAGGGTGTTTGAAGATTTGCTCTGGCATTAACAACCTGAGTCATCCAGGAGCAAAATATTTTCTTTAACAATCTTAAGTATGTTTTGGTATTGAGCCGAGCGATAGTTTTTGTGGAAATTTTGACTTTTAACTACCAAAAGACCAGGGACCTGTAACAAAAGGAAAGGAAATTATTTTGCAACCCCTATCCCGACTCTTGAAATTGTATTTTTATATAATTTCCTTCCCATACTAAAACCGTTATTGCTTAAAGTAGCCATCTTCATAAGGTCGCTGGTCGTCGTGGTGAGCTACTTCCAGACTTGGGGGGCTGCGTGCACAGCTTCATGCTCAGCCTCCCTCCTGAGGATCGTAGGAGTCCGTGAGCTCGGCTGCGGCCTGCAGTCTAGGTTTCATTGTCACTGAAATGTTGCCTCTTACTGTCTTGAAACTGACGGAGCGCAGCTTCCAGAACAGCTGGGTCGGTCTCAGCGCTTTGTCACTTAGTGTAGCCCCTTTTCGAAGTCTGACGGGGAAGAGGACACTTGTCTGTGTTCTGGATCCTGACTTACGCTTGTGCTCTTTCTCCCTAGGCCAAACCCAAGCCAGAAGAAGACGTGAAAGCTGTGAAAGAACCAGATATCAAGCCCCAGAAGGACACCGGATGCCACATCTCCTAAAATGCCGGGTGCCCTGACCTTGGCTGAGCGGGTGGAAGGACCCTTAGGGCTTCAGTTCCTGCCTCGTCAGGTGACCACTCTGCGGTGTGTGGTCCTCATGCGTTCGGAGAGAATCTGCCTTCGGTTGCTCATTTTCAGTTTTCGCTGTAGTGAGATGCTTCCTGCTGTTCCCCGCCTCTCCCACTCCGGCGGAGGGGCCGTCCGATGTCTCAGAGGCGCCGTGTGAGGCGCGGGTCCTTTCAAACACTGGGTACTGAGTTTCAGGTTAGTGTGTCACAGGCCTGAATGATGCATTTAAAGGCAGGTTTTTCTACACAGAAACTTCTATTTTCCTTCTTATTTGATACCAGAAGAATGAGAAGAATCAGTTTTGAAGAGAGACAGATTTACCCCCTCGCCATTGTGTTCATTGTAGAATAGATTTATGTTCTGATTTCTCTGTCTTTTCTGTGGGAAAAAAATCACAGTGCTCCAAAAACCATAGCAGATCCCTTACGTGTGTTAGGGTCTATAATTTACTTGAAAATCGGTATTTCTGTGTTGAAACCTTTAGGCACCTATACTTAGTTTATAGCCCCATGCTTCATTCAGTCTTAGTGACCCTGCAGTGATTTCTACAAATCCCTTTTCTAATATGTTTTTTACTTAGAGATTAAAACTTTGTAATAGCACTTAGTGTTTCTATGTCAGGGAAGATAGTAAGAAGGGGAAATGTTTTTTTGAAGAACTCCAGCATTGCATGATATAAAGAAAAAACTTAGATTATTCCGAATTACGCTGGTAACTACTTCTTTCTTTTAAAAGTTTTAGTAAAGGCCGGGAATTTAGCTCAGTGGTGTAAGCACCTGCCTGCCAGGCACGGGGTTGTGAGTTCAGTCCCCGGTACAAAGGAAAAAAAAAGTCTTAGTAAATGCCTTTGTTGCCTGATTTCACTATATATTGGTTTTACATGATTTTACTGGAATTGTATTTCTTTAGGCCAGAGACCATAGCAGAAGCTTAAGAACATACATACAGTATGACACTAAAAATGGATTGTGCTATTTGAAACAGTTCAGTGTATGCACATACTAGAGAAGTAGTGGATGCATACAGCTTCACCAAAACCAACATCTGTGTAGGTTTACTTCCTCTTGATGACGCTCCTGGGCTGTCAGGTGATTTTTCTATTACAGATGACAGACTGTTTGCTGAATGGAAATAACAGTGGCAGCTCTGCATGCCCAGTGCTGTGCTGAGCACTTAGGTAGATAAACCGTGGAATTCATACAGCACCCCTGTGGGAAAGGTGTCAGATCTGCGGAAAGCATTGAAGAGGATTGTACATTTCCGTACGAGAGATGAACACAGTGTAATGTCTGTATTAGCTTTTCCTCCCTGGGCCTAAATACCTGGCACACGCACCTTGAGAAAAAATTTACTTGGCGCAGTTTCAGAGGTCTCGGTCCCTGGTCGCTGGCTCCATGGTGGGGACCTCGTGGTGGAGAGCTGTGGAGGAGGACAGCTGCTCACGAACTGTGGTCTGAAGCAGGACGGGGAGGCGCTGGGCGCGGGAAGCCTCTCCAGTCACTCCCCCGGCGGTGCCGCCTCCCCCGGTGGGTGCACTGCAGTGTTGGTGGCGGGCCAGGCCCAGGCACCTCTGAACATGGGGGCTTTGGGTGACATCTGTGATCCAGGCGGGAATGGTGCCTGCCCGAGTCAGGACGAGGCTCACGTAGGTGACAGCTTCAGTCATACGGCGAGCTCGAGCTCTTGCTGTCCTCGGAACGCAGTAAGGTTTTTAAAAATGTATGGAAGTGCTAATTCATGCTTATAAGATTTAATACTTGGAATTGCAATTTTCAGGCTATTTGAAATAATACTAGATACTTAAGTTTCATTCTCCTGATGACAGACAAAATGTTCCGTGTTGCGCCTGTCTTTTGTGTAGCTGTTACCGCAGAATCCCTGCACTCTGCCGTTGAGTGGCGGCGTGGAGCCTGTACGTGAGCCGCCCGCAGGCCGTTCCCGCAGGCGCTCGCTGCGCTGCCCCACCACATGTGAAATGGAGGCGGTGAGCTCAGTGAGCACTGTGCTGGAACCGGCTGCGGCCACTTTGACAGGCAGGTAGTAACAGGTCGTCTCCAGACTGCCTGAGGTGACACGGTAACCAGAGCGCCCATTGTGCATCACACCTTTCGCGATGCTGTCGAGAGCTGGAAGCGTCTGTGCTGACCCTGCAGGCAGTGATGCTCACATACTACTGCTGAGTTACTTACGAAAATAAAAGCGTTTTACTTACACTCGCATTGAGGCCTTTGTTTCCGAGAATGATTCTTGCAGTTACCAAGCACCTGTGGTTCCAGGCTGCGGGGTCACTGTGTTCTCTCCACTCAGTGGCCTGTCCAGCGTCTGTTTGCTGGCGACTGTCCCCTCAACCTCAGGGAAGGGCTTGAGGGCCGCACACATGTGGGGTGTGGTGTGTGGTGTGCATGGTGTGACTTGTGCTGTGTGTGCCCCCAGGCCCGCTGACCCCTGTCCTCTGGAGAGCCCTGTGCTGTGTCCCCTGCTTGGTTCTGGATCCGTAGAGAATCCTGTGTCCTGATCTCCATTGACACGCGTGGCCGTGCACAGTGGCGTTGGCTTGGGTCACCATACACTCGCGTCCAGGCTGCTTTCTGTGCCACTTGCTGACCTGCTGGGGGCGCTGTCACTTCTCGCAGCAGACGTGGCTTGCTGACTCCTGTTTCTCAGGGCCCCTCTCCTGTGGCACATGCGCCCTAGGACCCAACTGTGGCTGTGGATGTGCCCTGGGGTGCCCGCGGTGGCCATGCCCCTAGGAACCTCTAGGCCTGGCTCCCTGCACTACCGAGGTGTCCAGACCTTCAGTCCAGGAGCCAAGTGAGTAAGCTGGTTAGCTCCATGTGGATCACCTGGTGAGTCCTTGGGCCGTCTCCACCTGGCCGCCCGGGAACATTGCCTCAGATGGGTGAAGCACAATTGTTACAAACTGATCTTCATTCATTCACTGAAAAACAACTGCATTACCAAGTACCTGCTGTCTGCCTAGCACTATGCTGGGCCCTGCAACACAAACAGCAGTAAGAATCTGCTTTCAAGAGGCTCAGTATTCAGTTGACAGTTTATAGACTAGTAGGCTGTGATCTCAGCATGCTGGGAGGCTGAGGCAGGAGGACCAAAGATCAAGCTTAGCCTGGGTACCTTAGTGACTTAGCGAGACCCTGCTCGACATTAACAGTGTGAAAGGGCTGAGGGTGCAGCTCAGTGTGATGGCCTTGGGTTCAGTCGTCAGGAGCGCAGAGATCACAGTGAAGACAGCGTACACCAGTGAAGGTGCCAGGACTAATCCGTGGTCACAGCAGCCAGGGAGGCAGGAGCGCAGTCAGGTGGCCAGACGGCGCAGTGGAGATGCCGCAGGGAGCCACGGGGGCCGCGGCGCTCAGGAAATCTGTATCTCGGGCAGAACACACACCGGCGGCTGGCCGGGCAGAGGCATCAGGCAGGCGTGGGGGGCCCGACTGTCCTCTCCTGGCCTGCGCGTGCTGCACTGGCAGGAGAGTAGCACGCCGTGCTGTCATCCAGGGAGCTCCGTGCTCCAGGGCACCCGAGGAGGCCAAGTGGAGGGCGGCGCTGAGCAAAGCCCGGGTTTCCTGGCCTAGGTGTCGTCAAGCGAAAGAAACTGCACTCGGCATGGGCTGGAGAACCCAGAGGGAAACTGAGGCTGCAGTGCCAGGCACGCTGGGCTCTAACTTAAGACGGCAGGGACTTGCTATGCAGGAGACTGAGGCTGGGGGTGGCTTGAGCCTAGCAGTTCAAGGCCAGCCCGGGCAACGCAGTAAGACTGCATCTCTACAGAGGGAGGGGCCCCTGGCTGGGGCCCAGACACAGGGCTGTGGTGGGGTGAGAACCCAGGGGACGCTGGTAACTAATTTTTCAATTAATTTTTATTGGGCCGTAAACAGGAAAGTTTACTAAGATTTATTCTAGTACTTTAGAAACTTTTCTTCTGTATACATACTAGGTACTATGGCAAATAAAAAACTAGAATCCTTTTTTTTCTTTCTTTTTTTCTTTAGAGATAGGGTCTCCCTGTGTAACCCAGGCTGGCCTCAAACTCACAGCAATCCTGCCTCAGCCTCCGTAGTGCTGGGATTACAGGCTGCCCTACCGTTCCCAGCTTAGAATTTTTGTTCAGATGCACTATAAAATAGGAAATGTCATTTTCATGAGCAAGAAGCGGGGTGTGAGGGAGAGGGACCAGGAAACTGTGATGGGAAGCAGGGCTGGAAGGGCTGTGGTTTCAGAAAGAAGCACTTCTGGAAGACCCAGCAGGAAACCAGATCCCAACCCCACACCGTAGGGTCAGGCCTGAGGCAGCCTCGCTCCTGCTGGGAGAGTGCCCTGAGTGGGGAAGGGTTTCACACGAGTCCTGGCTGCGCTTGGTGATCGCACTCAGCCGTGCGCACAGGATCAGCCAGACCATGGTTAGGGGCAGCAGGACCCCCACGGCATGCGTGTAAACATGGCCCAGAGGAAGCCGAGAAATGGGACTGATTTTCTCTGTGTCTGACATCCCGAGTCTCTGCTGAAAGGAACCAGAAGTAGTGGTCAGTGACCAGCCAGTCTCTCCCGGCAAGCTGAGAGCCCGGGACCCGTAGCTGAGCGTTTGCCCCCATGATCGCTCACCGAGTGCTTGTTCTTTCTTGCAGCTGCGGAACTCCTTGTGGGAAGATTTGCTGTGTTCTTCAGCCTCACTCAGCCCGTGCTGAGCGGGGACGCTGGGCTGCAGAAGAAGGGACACCCGGGGCACTGAGGGGCAGGCTGGCCGCTCCAGCTCCAGCAGGGGCCTGCCCTCCTGCCAGCCCAGCGCTGTGGCGTCCTGGGAGCCTGGGCTCACTCTGACCCATTTTACCCACGCTCCATGGAGTCAGTGCTGTGGCGGGGGACAGAGGAGAAGCCCCTTCCGCGGCCTCTCCCGAGGGAGGGGCTCCCAGGGGTCTGGCTGGGCAGCTAAACTTCTCCCCAGGGAAGGGTGCCAACCCAAGGCTCGGGCAGCTGCGGCTCTCGTGAAGAGGGTCACCTGGAAGGCGGGGGCTGAGAACCGGAGACCAGACCACAGGACCGGGCAGAGGCTGCGCCTCCCGCAGCCCCCCACCCAGGGATGGCCATGAGTGGAGGCCAAGGTCTGCATCTCCGTTCCTGTCACCATGGCCACAGCACCCAGGAAGGCACTTCCAGGCCTGATCCAGTGACTTGGCCCCAACCACCCAGGAACTGCAAGCAGCAATGAGAGTACCTTTGGGTACTTTCTCGATAAAATCTTCACAAGCCCCTGACCGCCCCCCCAGTAATGCCGGTCCAGTTAGTGTGGACATCCTTGTAGCAGTATAAATGCCTTCGGAACCCCGGGGGAGGTGGGGGCTTTGCCATTTTCTGCCATGGGGCTCAGCAGTCGTAAGACACTGTCCTCTGAAGACTTTTGAGGTGTAAATAAACCGGCTCTTAGGGTCTCGAGTGGGGCGTGCACTCCCAGACGCCCTACTTGCTTTACAATTAGCAGGCAGTGCTTGCAGTGCGGCTGAATGATCAAAGTATCTGAGAATTGGGTGCCTTCCCCCATCCCCAAGTTAAAAAACAAATAAAGTGACTTCAAGTGGATGGTTTTCTTGCATGTCAAAAAATTTTTAAAACCTGGAAAGATCAAATACAGAAATCATAACTACTTGTACATAGCCCAAGTTGTACTGAATGAAGTTAAAAAAACAGGATTTCCTGGTCACCAGACCTGGGTTCCAATTCCCTTCCTCAGTTTCCTAGCTGTGTGATTTTAGAGGTGCAGATCTCTGAGCTCCAGCCTCTTTATTGGTAAAACATGCATGGTGCTTCTCTTCATGGATTATCATTAAACAAAACAAGATAATGCCATGAAAACACTTTGAAGACTGTGGATATTTGTCGTTCATTTTGAATTAATAGTTCAATAGGCATTATCTGGGGGTTCCCAAAAGAACCTGGCCTTCCGGGGTTCATGCCCTCCCCGAAGCCAACACAGGCTGACTCTAGGCTGGCCACAGGACTGGCTGTGGCCAGCAAAGCGGGCAGCAGACGCGGAGCGGCACTCAGCCATCCTGGTGCCCCACGGGAGCCTGGGCCAGGTACCCCGGGGCCAGAGGCCCCCGAGGCCTCCGAGGATGTAAGACACCACCTCGAACGGCCCGGCCCAGCCATAAGGCACCTTCTGAGCCTCCTCATGACACAGGTGAGCCTGAGCCCACATCACTGTGAGGAATAATAACTTGTTCCTGTTGCAAGGTTTGAAGTGGTTCCTCAGCCATATGTAATCAAAATAATGGCGCTGCAAGAAAAGGGTGTTGGAATTAATTTGACATAGATTCAAAGACAGAAGTAGGCCTGGAGCGCAAGGTGAGGTGAGACCTACTGGGACTCAACAGTCGGTGACGGTGCACAGAGCACCGAATCTCAGCAGCTGACAGCAATGAGTCTCCAGCCCCGGTGTCGAAGACCAGCCAGACTGGAGGAAAGGCCGACTCTCTCAGCAGATGATGATGGGAGCCTGGCTGCCCACGTGCAGGAGAGCGAGTCTACACCCACGGGTCTCGCGCTGTGCTAATGTCAAATCAAAATGGATCAGAGACCTAGATATGAAAGCACACACGCTGGAACCGCTAGAAAATGAAACAGAGGAAGCGCTTAAAGACAGAGGCATAGGCCAGTTCCTGAACAGCTTCACAGCACAAGAAATACCGAGTCAACAAGTGAGCGTGCGTTAAGTCAAAAGGCTCCCGCAAAGCCAAGGGAGCGGTGGGCAGTGAGAGAGATGACCCAGAGGGGAAGAGTTTTGCCAGCTACTCCTTAGACAGAAGACTAATATCTGAATACGTAAAGAATTAAAAAACAATTAGACCCCCTCAAAAACAAATGACCCAATTAAAAAAGGGGCAGTTGAAGCAAACAGAGTTTTCAAAAGAAGAAATACAAATGGCCAATAAGTACATGAAGACGTGCTCAGTATCTTTAGTCAGTAGGGAAACGCACATCGGAGCGGGTGCAGACCAGCACCTGCTCTGGGGAAATCAGTGTGGAGAGTCCTCAGAAGACTGAGGCCAGGAATGCGGTTTGACCCAGCCATACCTCTCCGGACGGGGCACTGACCCTTTCTCCTGCCTCCGCACCTGGGCGTGGGCATCACATTCCCCCCAGGGCCCGTAGCCCGGGGCTGTCACCCAGAAGTCCGAGCCTGGTCCTCAGGCCCTGGGCCTCGGACTGTTTCCAGCCATCAGCTTTCCCAGGTCACCTTGCAGAAAGGGGGGCTCTGGACCCCGAAATCAAGGAGGCCCCCTCCTGAGAGCAAATCTGCCTCTCTCTGCACATCCATCCAACCACGCACATCCTTCCAGCTGTCTGTCTGTCCATCCGTCCACTCCCCCGCGCCCACCCACTCCAGCTCCCCGAGAGCCTGACTGAGGCAGTGCAAACGGAGATCGCGGCTCTCTCAGCGCCTCACAGGCTGCATTAGCCCAGCGTCCAGGGGAAGCGACTCTGAGGCCCGTGGGACCTGCAGCAGTGGCCGAGTCACCCGGAGGAACATCAGTGACAAACTGTCCCTGACTCGCTGGCCTCGGCTTCAGAACAGGCCACGGTGACTTCTGGCGTTCCCACTTCTCCCAAGTCCGTCCACCTGCTGAACGTGTGCCGGGTGACTTCACTGCCCTGGGCAAACCAGGGTGTGACGGCGGCAGAGGGGACAGGGCGTCGCACAGGCAAAAGCCGTGCCCAGCGCCACCTTCTCCTCCGGAAGAGGGAGCCAGCCGGCCCTGGAGAAAAGCGGAAGGCCAACAGGGGACCGGACGCCGGGCCCACCGCCCCTCACTTTCAGCCCAGCTCACAACTGCGATGCGCGTGTTCGTCCCCGACGAGCAGGGCGTCTGTGGTGTCACAGATCCTGGCTCAGGTGTCGCTGACCGGACAGACACCGACCTTCTGCCCCCTTGGCCTCGAGTGCCCAAAGCTAAACACGAGGCCTCCTTGCCACCCCTGTGGGTCCCGCTGTCACATCCACGCCCATGTCCACACTGGCCAGCAGGGTCCTGTGAGGGTTCACGACTCTGTCGTGCTCTCTGGTGACTTTTCTCCCAGATCACTCGCTTTGAGCAAAGCCAATGACCGCGTTGTGCAGTGTGCGTCACGAACCTAAACGCCCGCAGTGCGATGGGCGGGGTTGTTGCCGTCATTGCTGGCTGCTCACTGTGCTGAGGACGAAACTCAGGGCCTCGCACAGGCGGAGCAAGAACCCGACTGCCCACCAGACCGGGCCGCATCCCCAGCCTCGGCTGAGGAGTGAGAGGCGGCTCCTCGGGAGGAGGTCAAGGCCCTGAGTGCGGGCAGCGCTGTGGGGCGGGGTTCAGGCACCGGGGCAGCCCAGGCCTGTTGCCAAGAGGAAGAGGAGGACGAGGACAACGAAGACAGTGAGGAAGAGGGGGACGGGGATGAAGAAGTCGTTGACGAGGACGTGAACGTTGAACGTGTAGCATATCCCACTTCAGACGACGATTACGAGGGAACTGAGAAATCACCGCAGCAGCCTTTCCCAAAGGCTCCCGTCAACACTGCAGAGCGAACAGATCTCTAAATTCACCAGGGCCACACTGGGAGTGTGATTAAGCAAGCGAATGTCTCAGTGAGGATGACGCGGACAAAGATGGGATTTTTGGTATCATAAGCCTTTTAAATGTAATGGAAAGCAAGGGTACCCAGTGTGCTGAACAAATTAAAGGGTTGATTCTGAACTGCCGTGAGGAGAACCGTGGAAAGCGCACAGCTGAACAGCTGGGCAAGCTTTTAAACGAGGACACCAAGCCAGTGGGCTTTCTGCTAACTGAGCAATTCATTAACGTCCCTCCACAGATGGCCCTACCCACACACCAGCAACTTCAGGAAAAACAACAGAAGCACACAGAACTAATAAGCCGCGTGGGAAGTGCTACTTCTGTGCTCTCATTAGTAACACATTTATGGAAGCAGGAAAAACCAATTCGAAAAAGAAATGGAGCAACCAAAAGAAAGATGAGTTAATGTTTGCAAACGCAGAGGAAGAATTTGCTATGAGAAGGCGGTGCTGAAATTCAACTACTCAGTGCAAGAGGAGGGTGATCTTGTCCGGGAGGCAGGGGGTCTTTTGATGATGAACCAATGGAGCCCTTTCAAGCTGTGATGTTGATTCCAGATGACAAGATGAGTGAAATCGTGGATGAACTGAAAGAACACCTGTTGGGGTAGCCCATTTCCCAATGGACAGCGATGGGCTGGTTTTTGTAAAATTATAAGTAAACCCAGTGGAGATTTACTGGAAAACTCATGACTTTATTCAGATCAAAGTCCTCTACAATAAGAAGGGTTCTGTTCCATGTGTCTGTGACACAGTTACAAAATGTCTTTTTAAAAAATTTTTGGACAAGTTATGGATGGTTGATTAAAAACTTCCAATAAGACAAAAACAATGGAGTAGGAATTTAAAGAACTCAATGAAAACTCCTCTATTTTTTATTACCAAAAAAAAAAAAAAAAAGAGGCCAGACAGCTGGGGTGGTAATGCTCACCTTACCCCTGGCCCTCTGGGAAGCTGAGGCAGAAAGATCTTGAGTTTGAGCCCAACCTCTCAAAATGAAAAACAGAAGAGGAGCTGGGACAGAGCTTGGTGCAGAGGCCCTGGGTTCCGGGACCTGCAGCCCCAGGACCTTGTCCAGCCACCTCGTCCACAGGAATGTGCTCACATGGTCTCACCCCAGCCTGCAGGTGGCCGAGCTCCAGCCAACAGTGAGCCTGTAACTGGGGCTGGGACTCCGAAGCCTCTCCTGGGTCGTAAACGCTTGCTGTTCAAGTGGCTGTGTTTTGGAGCAGTTTCTCACCAAATGCAATGGTAGCTGCTATGGTCGCTATTCCTCTGTATTCCTAAGGACATTCAACTCACCCAAGAACCATTGCGCTCCCAGGATAATTTTGCCTTACCCCTCCAGTGGCCCAGCCTCTGGGAGCTGCATCAGAACCGCCCGCGCCCTGTGTGTATATGTGTGGTGGTCACGTGACTATCACCTTCAGATTTAGTCTCCTGCTTCATCTGACGCCTGCCAAGTCACCCACCACGCCTCCAGCGCACCAGGAAGTGGTTTTCTGTGACCCTGGCGGCACTCCAAAGGAAAGGAGCGTAGAGCCCCTGCAAGGGCAGCTCTTCCCAGTCCTGAGTTCCACACATCCACAGCGCAATCGCAGTGTCACGCTGGCTCGGGAGGAAGGGTTCCAGCCTCGGCCACGGTCTCCAGCCAGAGCACACTCCCCACCCGCAGTCCAGGCGCGACCCCAGTGCCCCTTTGTCCTCTGGGTCTCTGTTCTCCTTCATTTCACTCGGCCTTGGCCAGTGGGTCCCAGACCATCCTCTGTGTGTTTCAACCCCCGGGAGGGAGTCACAGTGCAAGTCCTCTCCTTGTCAGAAGGCGTCTCTGCACCTCGTGAATTGATGGATGCTGAGCGACACGTGGAGAAAATGCATCACTCGGTTCCAGCTGGCAGCTCCACGCCTCACACCTTATTGGAGGAGTGCTTACTTGCCGGGACCCATGCGGCTCCTGAGGTTCTTGGGGTGAAGGATCGCAAGAGGATGAGAAAATAAAGACAGAGACAAAGCTGGAGTCAGGTGGAGCCCTTATCCTCCTGATGGGAGGCAAGGAACTGCTCAACCAATGTTGCGGGTTTATTTATACACAGGGAAGGATGATGTCATTTTCAGCCCCCCGGCCTAGCAACCCTGGATTGTTTAGGAGCCTCCTGTTTCGCTGGGCTGTGGGAGCGTTTTCACGTGGTTGACCCAGGTGCTCTTTGTTACTTTGGTAAGGTCATATCTGGGTCATTTTCCAGCTTGGGCTCCCAACACTTACTAACTTCCTCTTTCAGAGCATCTAAGCCCTGGACTCCTGCCAAGCCAAAAACACCCACAATGAAACAAATTAATAGCAAAGCATCTTTAGAATTAATAATCTAGTTGTAATCCATTTTCCAGTGCTTGATGTTGGAGGTTATTATCCTTTGTGTAATGGAGGCAAATGAAAGGTAATAGTTTATTTTTCCTCCTGACAGTGAAGTCACCTGGACTTAGCCTCCAGAGCGGGCAGCGGAAGTCGGCGCAGAGAGGCCCTGGGGAAGGCTCACGGGCAGTGCTCCTTCATCGTGAGGACGTTTTCCCTGAAGGAGCAGCCTTGCCGAGAGGTGTTCCCATCTCTTCATCTCTGAAGGCTCCTTGGTGGCGGAGCCCTTCAAATAGCCCTGTAAAAATTTCTGACCTCTGCCAAATTCCACCGCCTCCAACTGCAAGACATAATCATTTCCTATACCTGCAGCAAAATGAAGCCAAACATACCTTTAGCCAGTGTTATTCTTGGGTCCCTTATGCAGCTTGGCGAAGAGCTACAAGCATGGCAGTCAGCTTTGCTGGCGAGAGGGGGAGAGCTGGTGTGCACGCGTTAGGGGAAACCTTCCTTGTGATTTCTCACTGAAGCTGGAGTGGGATGGCGCTATCATTCAGTTCTCCTTCTTGGAGGGAGAGGGCATGTCTTTATTAATCTCGATTTAAGTTGGGTGGGCAGAACTTTTACAGGGAAAAAACATGAAGGGACCCCAAAAAATTACTCAAAAGGAAGTGGGTGTTAATTCTCTGGAACAAGTATTTTATGATTTTGTCAAGGCTGCCCTCACGCTGACCAGCTGTGTAAATCAGGGCAAAGTCACAGAAGCAAAGTTCTGTTCGGGACTGAGTGACTTTCTGTAGGACACGTGTCGCAGGGTGAGTATTTCATGATTGGCTTTCGTTGCCTTGGGGAAAAATTTGCTTCAGTGACAGAGCAAGAGGGCCCCAGGAATGTGTTGATGGCAGGAGAAGCCACTTCTTTATCTTCAAATTTTAAGAAGGTGGTCCTTGAAACTATATGTACAAAACTACTAAGGCTAATGTCAGACAGTTGACTGAAATACCCACTTCTCTTCACTGGCTGAGGTGACGGTCAGTTTTACACGTCCACCTGATGAGGCTCAGAGCCCAGTTCCTTAACTTCGGTGCTACTGGGGAGAGATTTTGTCAATGTGTTTACTATCTGCAATCACTTGGCTTTAAGTAAAGGAAATCACCTGAAGCAACGTAGGGGGGCCTGACCCTACCTGTCGAAGGCCTTAAAGAACAAAACTGCAGTTTTCTGGAGAAAAAGAAATTTTGCCTCAAAACTTCAGCAGACTCAAGCGGGCTTCAGCTCCTCCAGTCTTAGGCTAAAGCCCTTATTTTTGCTCCCGCGGCCACCACACGACACCTACCATCCTCAGACCTCTGAGGAAGCTCCCGGGTCTGCCTTCACTCTGCGCACCGACTGAAGCCGGTCACACAGGACCGCACCCCTGAGAAGTCCCACTCCCTTCCAGCTGCCAGGCCAGGGAGCATGGGGCGGACGGCCCCGCAGCTCCCCCAGCGCCCCAGGAGCGAGGCCCGGCTTTGCAGAGAGTACACAGAGCCCTCAAGAGCCCGGAGATGAGGGCTGGACTGGTTTCTTGGCAGGGTGGCCGAGCCCCGGCCAGGCGCCCAGCGGCACTCCCCGCCAAGAGGTGAAGGAGGTCGGAGTGTCTGTCTGCGAGCTCACTGCTACAAGCTGAATCTCAGGGTGGCTTTGTCCCCGCTCACCTGGTCCCCAGGCCCTCAGCAGTCCCTCCAGTCCTCCTGCTAGAAAGGTCACAGTGCAGCAGAAAGCAGCCCAGATCGCCCCACCTTGGGGCAAAGAGCTTTCTGCTCACGCTGGAGGTGAGGGGAGCCACCAAGACCAGGCCCACAGAGCCAAAAGCTCTGGGCCAGGGGCGCCTGCGGCATGCGTGACCAGCAGGTGAGCAGAGTCAGGCCCCTCCCGCCACTCACAAGCTGTCATCTGGAAAAGTCGCTCAATACATCTAAGGGATGAAAGAGGAGTCAGCACTGAGTTCGCTTTACCCAAACCTGTTCCCCTGAACAGGAAGGTCTTCCTAAAGCAAAAGCCTGAGAAACTTAAACTTTCAGGGGAGTTTGGCGAAACCAAATGAAAAGCGATTTTGCTCCCGCACGTGTGTGCACTTGCGTTAAGCTCCACGGGGCGGGCAGAGCGGACGGCACGTCCTGTGGGTTTGGCCCTGACGGCGCCGGTGCACGGAGATGTAGGGAAGCAGCCATCAACAGTCGGAGCACTGGACTTTGGGAAGCCCTAGACTGAGGAACCGTGAAGCGCGGTTTGATTCTAATGCTCTCACTGGATCAAGCCGAAGGTTGTCAAGGGAACGGACATTAGCCAGCGTGAGAATGGCGCCCACCGTGGGAGTGTCTTGCCCTACTGGTGTCCCCTCCCAGTGTCTCCTTCGGCGTATCCTGCACAATCAGGCGGTCACCTCAGCTGTCGTCCACCCGCAGTGCACCCTCCGCCGTGCCTGAGCAGCTCACCTCCACGCCAGGAATCCTGCTTCCACCCCCGCGGGCGCCTTCTCGGTCGCTGCTTTTACAGTGCAAGCGCCGAGGCTCTGGCGAGCGAGGGCGCTGCGGGCCTCCCCTCTGCCAGCTCCCCTCAGCCTGGCGCCGCAGGGGCTGCTCCTGAAACCGGAAACTAATCTGGCTGCTCCCGCCTCCAAAACCTGCAAAGGCCCCGCACAGCCGCGGAATAGAACTTTAGATTCTTCAAGTCACTTAGGGCTGTGCCTTACCTTACCTTTCCTCTGCCGTCCCGAGCGCCTGCTTGTTAAAACATCCTATCCCAGGACTTCTCGTCTCTGTTCACATCGTTTTCTCTCCGTGTGATTCCCGCCTCTTAGCTCCTCTTATTAAAATATTTGTCTTCCGTAAAACATTTCCATCCCTCCAGACCAAGCTCCCGGCCACCTCGTGAAACCTTCCCGGCCTTATCCAGATCTGCACTCCCCACCAGTAGCTTAGACAACACCTCTCACATCTCAGCCTCCTTCCCAGGGTGACGGTGGTCACACAGCCTCCTTCCGGGGACCGGCTACTGACATGGGGAGGGTGGTGGCCAGGCCTACATACTGCCACCAGTTCAGTGGCATCTGTGTGAGACCAGCCAGGGCTGTGGCCCACAGCGCAGACGCCAACAATGCCACGCCAGTCTCTGCAGAAAGGAAGAACCGTAGGCGGACGGCCTTTGTGATTGGTGGTGGGTGGGGTGTGAGGGCCTTGGGGAGTCGAGGGGCTGGATACATGCTGGGTCCTGATTGGGTGCCGTGCGGCTTTCCAGGGTCTCACTCTTTGAGTCTGAGGTGAGGATTTCACACTCGCACTCTCGGCTGTAGCCCGTGGAGCTGGTGTGGTGGACCTAGGACTCGGTTCTCTGCCCTGGCACATCCTGCGGCCCAGGACTTAAGTCCTCACACCGCAGGTTTAACACCTAGCAGCAGGGGAAGGAGCTGCCCTCATGCAGACCGGGGGCTCCGGAGGGAAGGCGAGGTCTGGGCACTCAGAAGACCAGAGAGCGTGGGACAGTGTGTCCACGTGGGACAAATGAGGTCTCTGTGGTGTGGCCAGAACCTGGAGCCAGGACCCTGTCCTCTGCAGGGGTCTCGTTATTCTGATGATTTGGGGAGCAGCTCTCGGGTACTGCGGAGACTTTTGCCTTTGCCAACCGACGCTTCACAGCTGTGAGCCCCTCTTGGCAACTGCCCAGGTTTCAGATCTCATTCATTTGCACTCATTCACCGGAGTGTGTCCTGTGCCGGCTCTGCGACACTGCACACCTTGTAAAGATGCTCACTACCGCTCACCCCCGTTTGGCCTGGTGCAGCCCCAGCTCCGTGAGGAGAGGCCAGAGCCCGGACCGTCCTTCCTGAGCCTCCAGCGGCCGCGATCGCACAAGCCCCAAACACCCCGCTGGTCGCTGTTTGCCAAGTGCCAAGCATTCTCTCATTGGAGATCCTTTGTGTTCCTCAAACCCAGCGGTAACAGAAACCCGCTCTTTGATCAAACTCTCAGGCTCACCCTTAAGGCCCCGCCCAGAGCACACCAAGCCCGATGTGTGTGTCCACAGCATTACCGATCGCAGCTTCACGAAGAGTGTGCACGGTTAACGCACGGAAGTCCTGGTGCTCACGGCTGGAAGGAATCGGCAGGATGATAAAGAAGCTCTAATGATGGTTTCCGTGGATGGTAATTTCCTGCTTCCCCAGAGACTCCACAAACACAGCTGTCAGAAGAGCGCTCTGTAAATCAGATACGAATTAAATTAAATTCCCACTAGAATTAAAGCCGGGAAGTGTTTTGCCTTGCTTTCTTGTGGGCCAGGCCTCTTTATCAAGACAACACAGCGCAGCCTCGCAGGTACCTGGCGGCCGCAGCTGATAGACAGAGCCGCTGCCTCGGTGGTGAAATCGCCACAGGAGCAGGGAGACAGATGCGTCCTTGGCACCTCAAGCAGTGTTAAAAATTCGAGCGACCTGGTGAAGACGGGGCAGGACTGGAAAAAGAAGAGGCCGAGGTTCTGACGTGAGTTTTGCCGAGGTCCGTTTACATCTCCAGGCTGCGGTCCTAGCTTCGTACGACACTTCCACGTCCTCCCTCTCCTCTTCTCCTGCTGAACGTTTGCTGAGGCCAACTATCAGACGTGACTGAAAAAGTACGGCAAATGTTTAAGTGTTCTCAGTGTATCACAGTAAGAGACTCACCGACGTTACAGCAGTGCTGGGGCGCCGATGGCACGCGTGCTGCCGCAGGCTGTTCGTGTCATCAGAGCTCCAGCGGGCTCGCCATCCCTGCCCTCCGAGAGAGTCTCCACTTCGGACACACTTATCCTCCTTGCCCCCTTCTGCAGCAGCTCCGGAGTCCTCTTTCCTGAGCATCTTTAGTTGGCTGCCTTGATGTCCTGAACCTACTCAAGACATTTACCTTTCATGGTCATTTTGACTTTGGGGAAGAGCTGGAAGTCACAAGGTGGGGGATCATGAATTTTATGAACCTGCCTTTCTGCTGGGTGGCACTGGCAGCAGTATTCACTATCTATCTATCTATCTATCTATCTATCTATAAATATATATATATATATATATATCACACCTTGTAAAGACACTCAAGAAAGAGTACTTCCAGAACTGCTTCAGAAAGTGGCACGAATAATAGGATGAGTGTGTTTGAAGCAAGGGAGAGGACTTTGAGGGGGATGAATGGAGCGTGTCTTTTTTTGTAGTAATTTTTTTAATTTAAGCACACGCTGTATTTAGTGATCTGCCCTTGCCCTGCTGGGTGACGTCCTGGGTCCTAGAGACCCAAAAGTACAAAGACACACTCTGCCTTCCGGGTGCATCTGGCGCTCCTGAGCATCAGGGGGTACGACTCTTCTGTGACCCATGGTTTTTTTTTGTTTGTTTGTTTTTTGTTTTTTTTTTTTGCGGCACCGAGGATTGAACTCACAGCCTCGCACCTGCCAGACAGGTGCTTAAGCTGTTGAGCCAAACTCCCAGCCCTAGTTTTTTGAGGCAGGGTCGCACTATGTAGCTCAGGCCGGCCTTGTGCTCATGTTGTAGCCCAAGCCGGCCTCGAACTCACAACACTCCTCCTACCTCAGCCTCCCGAGTCCTGGGATTAAAGGCGTGCGCCACCATGCCCGGCTTGACCCATGGTTTTGTCACTCTAGGTATGACCTTTGGCCCTACCCGCATTGGGTGACACCAGCTCTGTTTTCTCACTGTCCCCTCACTACAGGTGCAGAAGACGCGCCCTGCCTGCCTTCAGGTTTGAGAGTCTGCTTAGAAGTTAAAGCACGCGTGTCTGAGAGAACATCTCATAGCTATAGATGGATAGACAAGAAAACAACCTAACTATGGAGAGCAGCTCTGAGGCTGAAGCTTGGGTGAAGGGGTTAAGTGCCTTTCTTCATTCACAAATTCACGCACTGCCCTATTCATGAAGTTTTACTAAATGCCTCTACGTGCAGGTTTGTTGCTGGGGGTTCCAACAAGACAGTGTCTGCTTGGACAGCTAATTGGACAGGCAAATGCCTAGAAAGTTCATCGTGATGAAAAGTGGTTACCACGATGATGGAATCATTAGGACACAAAAGCAAGGGAGGTTTCCTTTAAAACAAGCGAACTTGAAGGACTATTGAATGTATTCTCCTCTAGTCTTTCAATCATCTCTAACTTTATGTTCCACACATGGCCGCTCATCCATATTCTAGAACCCCAAATGCCAGAGGAAGGTAACGGGGTGTGGTGCATTCACTTTGCACAAGACAGATATCAGCACAGGGCAGCAACACCGCTCACAAATATAGAGTGACACCAGTGATTACTGACTCAAGAACACAGGATGTTACAACACAATGGAAAAGCACATTTACTCAATGGAATGCTACCTTACTGACTAACGATACCAGCCGTGATGCACACAGTAGAAAGAATAACTCTCAAGATCACTATGCTGAGTGCAAGAAGCCTCGCACGAATGGCACCTAACCCGATTCCACTAGCACGAAGCGCTAGAACCAGCAAAGGCGCTGCAATGGTGGTTGTGTCTTGCAAGGGGATTAATTAAGACAAGGTCTCGGAGAAGGGCCCTACCTTGACAGCAATCCTCTCGCTTCATAACAGTTTAGGTCACTGCTGCCGAACCTGTGGCACGTGTGCTGCAGCTGTTTTGTTTGTTACCACTGAAAACTCTGAAAGGTTCACCATCACTGCTTCAGGTTACACATGCATGTGCAGTGTGGTGCATACTCAAGATCCGTGCACTTTATTTTATGCAAATTTCATCCCAAGTGGAATACAAATAAAACTGAACTTTAATGAATGATCTGCAGGCTGGAGTATTCAGAGGGCGGTGTGCTGGGGTCTGCAATGCATTTCAGATGCCTGGATGAGGCGGTTAATGGGAGACGGACAGATGGGCGGGTGGACGGGGCTTGGGTGTGGGGAAGCACTGGTGGTGGACCCAGTGGAGGGAGGACCGCCAACTGCAAAGTCCTTGGCCAGGCTCTGTTTCCTGATTCCACGTGGGGTGGTGAGGCCATCTGGTGTCCCCAGTTTGCAGGAGTGGCACCTGCTGGGTACTGTCCCTGGGAGGCCTTGGTTCCTACTCAGAGGAGCTCATCGGGGGCCCCCGTGTTGTATTTTAATCCCCACATCAGGCGATTCTGGTTTCCAGACTGGGACCGGAAGATCTGCCTGTGAAATCTCCCCAGGTAATGACATTCCACACGAACCCCTGCTCCAGACCTGACCACAGCAGTGGAATTCATTCCCTGGCCACCAAGTGGGTCCGAATGTGAGAGCACTCATGGCAGCAGCCTCTGTAGGTGTTCTCTGCCTTCCCCGCCTGGCAGCAGCCACCACTCAGCGGCGGAGGGCTGACTGCGCTGTCCGGCCCCGCTAGGTGGCGGCCCCTTCCGAAACACACAGCAGGCCAAGCTCTGGGCAGGGACTCAGCAGAGGAGGGGCTCCGGGCTCCCTTTGGGTTCTGCAGCTCCCTTCTGCTCCTGACTCCCACGGGGAGGCAGAGTCCCCACGCACACAGCTCCCCTCTTGCTTTTCATTTCCCCTTCCTGTGCCCTCTTCGCACCGCTCCTGTGGCCTCCTCCACACTTCAAAAGGGTACGAGGACGACTGCACCCCACTCCTTTCCACTGTAGCCCCCTAACTCCCTGCATAGCACCCAGGCACGGGCACAGGAACATGTGGACTGAATTCAAAAAAGGACAAGTTCGGTCTGAGATGAAAGGCAGCTGGGGTCGATTTTCTAGGTCATCTAAAGACTGGGTCAAAGTCTTAATAGTGTCCCATGCCCTGAGGATCCTGCTACGAGCTGACTCTTCACCAGCAGCAGCTACTTTTCCCGTGTGTCACATAGTTCCACGAGGTGTCGCCACTCAGAAGTTACCCCGTAGTGGCGGGTAGTGGCCACTCGTCCTTTGTGAGATCGGCACCCTTTCCACAGCGGGCCTGCTTTTTAACACAGTAGGACAGACATTGTTCTGAGCCGACGTTTCTGCAGGGAGGAATACAACACGTGGGTCTACACACGAAGCAGACGGCCTGGGCGTCTGCTGGGGCCTGGCTGGCGCAGCACCGCTCCCCGTGGGCCACTCGCACCATGTGTGACCATGCTTGGCTTTGCCTGGGACACGGTCCCCAGGGGTTCCTCACCATTTCACCGGAAGCGGCTGTGGACCGAGTCCCTCGGTGGACATCAGGAGATGTGTCCCAGGACTCGGGGGAGGAAAGAAAAAGGAAAACCTTCCACAGGTCAGAGCAGAAACAAAGACGAAAAACTTTGACTGGGAAGCCATAAATTAGAGAGTGAATCATGAGGAAGTGTAGGAGGGATAAAGAAGTGGATTTAAAGAAAGGTGAGCTACTCCCAAGAAAGGGGAAATCAGTGATTCCAAAATTAGTAGATAGTTACAAACAGCACTTCCTCCAACGTCACCCTTAGGATACCAGACCCATAAAATACTTCCGTAGTGCACATGCATGAGCGCGCACACACACGCGCGCGCACACACACGCTGCCGTCATGGGCAGATCACACTGGGAAATGCTGCACGTTGGCGATAGCACTTCATCTCTGATGCACGCTGCAGCAGAGACTCTGATTTCATTTGAACGTGGACCCAGTCTCACGCAGAGACCAGCTCTCCGCGCGGGACGGAGCTGGGTTCTCGGCGGGCTGCAGACTCCTGTCAGCACACCTGTGCGAGGCCGAGTCCGGTCGGGAGAGAAACCGTGTAGCAATTCCAAGGGGGAATATTCTCCAACTTGGGGTTGGCTGGTGACACACAAGAGGAGCGCTGCAGAGTGAGGACGGCAGGCCCAGGGGACGGACACTAACTGCCCCGACTCCCGAGCCCAGGACCGTCGGAGAGCGCGGGCCCCGCTCCCTGAGCGACGGTGCGCCCCGCTGGAAACCTGCTTCCGGAAACGTACAGAAACGCCCTCCGAGGACGATGGTTGGCAGAGAGACGGCTCCACGGGGCACAGGGTTACAAGCCCACCCGGAGCAGGGGCCGGACAACTGTGCTCTGCCGGCTGCCGTGGGAGTCCTGCCGGCGGGGGCCGGAGACGCTGAGCCCCGGGAGAGCTGTGCGCGCACACGGCAGGGCAGGGGCTGGGAAAGCGGCTCCGGGGCAGCAGCCAGAGCACAGATCCCGGCAGAGCCAGCGAGGACACCCGCTCCTCCCGCAAGGCCGCTCTGGGTCCTGCCCGCCGAGGAAAGGACACAGGAAAAGGCCCAGGCCCATTTGCACAGAACAGGCAAGAAAGGTGACTACGGAAATGAGGGGCAGGAAGTGGGCAACAGGCAGGAAATTGGAACAACTGGAAATACTCCTTTGTTACATAGTAGCTAACGCGCACAGACCATCTGTTATGGATGGGGCACGGTGTCAAGCCCTCGTATCACTGGAGGATTAAGTGAAAAGTACTGTTAGTGGGCAACAGCCATTTTATGCGACAGAACAAGGAAAATACAAAACAAGCTGCTTGCCCAGCGTCATCGGTCAGGGGGTGGCACCTCTGAGGTCCAGGCCCGTGCAAAGCTGTCTCCACAGCGCCTGCACAAAGGAAAGCATTGTCTGCATCTACTGAGCGCAGGGCCCGGTGTTTCTCAGCCTTTTCGCCTCCCTGAGGAGCCTTTGTAGATGTTTCCCCGCTGACCTTCTGCCACGAGGCGTTAATGCTACAGGTCTATCTGCACGCTCCTTCTGTGCTTTTGCATAAAACAGGCAAGATTCCTGTACCTTCCTCCAAAACAGCTCGTGCTCGCTTGGGGCACTCACGCCTCTCGAGAATGCTCACGACTCCTGTACAGGCAGCAGGAGCTTGTCCTATGCCGCTCAGGCGGGGTCCCCACGAGAATGTGAACTTGAACGAGTCATTTTACCTCTGGCCTCAATTTCCAAGACTGCCAGGACGTGAGTTTGAATGTTCACAGGGTCTGCATTTGTGACGCAAACGTGAATTAGGCCAGTGTGACAGTAACGTGGGGGACAGACCACAGCAACCTGGGAACAGCAGTTGTCCCCAAAGCCTGCCAGTTTACAGCCTCTGCACCAAGGTGCTCTTCAGCAAAAGATTCTTTGTCCTCAGAAAAGAAAATAAATGACTCGTGCCATCCCTTTAAACCCCGGAGGCCTGAGAAGTTGTGGGCCTGCTGTTTTTTGCTATTATACACAGTGTTGTCAGAGCCAGCCTCAGTCATTGCCATGGCTGGGATAAGTGTCTCTGGAAAGCCACGTGCTGAAGGCTTGGTCCCCAGCCTCTGGCACCACCGGGAGGGGCTGAATGTTTCGGAGGTGGGGCCTCAGAGGAGGAAGCGAGGTCACTGGGGCTTGGCCTGGGAGAGATACTGGGATCCTGGCCTCTTCTCTCTCCTCACTTACTGGGCACCACCAAGTGAGTGGACTTCATCTGCCAGTGCTCCCACCATGATGATCTGCTGTGCCACCAGCTGAAAAGCACAGCCCATCTTAATAGACCGTGGACTGCAACCTCTAAAACCATGAGCCAGACAGACCTTCCCTTTTGAAAGCTGATTGCCTCAGGCGTTTTGTCACATGGAAAGCTGACTGACTCAGACATGTTTCTTGGTGCCTTTGAGGAAGAATATCTCTTGGGTAGTGCCAACTTGTTGCAGGAAGCCCACACGAAGACAAAGTCAGCAGAGCAAGAGATTCATCGGGGTTAACACTGTGAAAGAGAAGGGCAAAGGGAGCAGGAAGGCAGGGGAACCTTCAGACAGGGCCTCTCTGGCTGGTGCAAGCAGAGGAGGGGAAGAGGACTGTAGGGAGGAGCGCGGCTGTTTCCTGCTGTGTGAGTCTTGGCCAGCCCACTGAGGCGCTGTCAGCGCATTGCCTGTTCAGGAGTCCCTTGCTGACTATAAACACGAAGCCCCCAGACCAGGCCGGACCAGACCTTGGCCGAAGGCTGCCCCAGAAGCGTGGGCCTCGGCGTGAAAGGGGCAGCAGCTGGAGGCTCTCAGCTAGTCACATTCCCTGCGACAGGGTCTCTCTCCTCTTTCTCTTTCTCTTTCTCTTTCTCTTTCTCTCTCTTTCTCTTTCTCTTTCTCTTTCCCTTTCCCTTTCCCTTTCCCTTTCCCTTTCCCTTTCCCTTTCCCTTTCCCTTTCCCTGTCTGCTTTCCCTCTCTCCCTCCCTCTCTCTCTCTCCCTCTCTCTCTCTCAGGATTGAACCCATAGCCTTTGTACTTAGTTATGTTTCCAGCCCTCCAGCTTTGTCAGTATTTTTAAGACAAGGTCTTGCTACATTGCCCACGTTGAGCTGGAATTTGTGATCCTCCTGCCTCAGCTTCCCAGAGTGCTGAGATTATGGGTTTGCACCTCCACGCCAGGCCAGGATCTCTCTGGAAGGAGCTGCTGTGAGTAGCCAACACCTAGGGCTGCCACAATGTGGTCATCAAGCAATGAGTTATGGCTTTTTGGTCCTCTTAGTTTTAAAAAAAAGTCATTCATTGTAATTTTTAAGCTGGGAGTGCAAACCTCCATTTCTTCCCTCCTGGCCTTCAGGCTGCTGTCCTGATACTGGTCAGTAATAAACAGAAAGAAAAGCAAAAGAGGGGAAAATATCCAGAAATAGACGTCAGTAAATACACAATAACTTATGAATGGCAAAACTGCTATTTCCAGTTAATGGGAGAACAATGGATTGTTTTAAATTGCTTATGATACCACAGGCACAGAGGCAAGTGGAGCTGGATTCTTGACTCACATCATGCACAGAAGTAGATTTGTAGAAAAATTAAGATATATGTATATGTAAGTAAAAACTATAGAACAACTTTAAGAGAATATATGTATTAGCTGGGCTTGGACCTTTCTCCTTTCTTTTGTCATCTTTTTTGAGACAGGGTCTCGCTGTGCTGTTCCCGCCTCGGCCTCCCAAGTGCTGGAACTGCAGGAGTGTGCCACCACACCCAGCAATTAGTTTTTTTTTTTTTTGGTACCAGGGATTGAACTCATGACCTCACACTTACCAGGCAAGCACTGGAGCCACTGAGCTGAACCCCCAGCCCACAGGAAGAACTTTTTAAGCAAGGCAGAAACATGGAGGCTCTAAAAGACAAAGTATGCTGGGCGTGGTGGTGCATACCTGTAAACCAGCAATCTGGGACGCTGAGACGGGAAGATCACTTAATCCCAGCCTGGGCAATTTAGCAACTTACTTGCTCACTGTCTCAAAATAAAAAATACAAAAGGACTGAGGATGTAGCTCAATGCAAAGGCCCTGGGTTCTATTTTATGTAATATAAGTGATAAGATATATTTGAGGATAAAAATTCAAATAATGTGTTAGTTTTCTATCATTGTAACAAATATCTGAGATTAATCAAGTTATAAAGAGGTGAAACTTATCTTGGCTCATGGTTTTGGAGGTTTCAGTCCATGGTCAATGGGCCATAGAGCTTTGGGCCTGTGGCGAGGTGACACAGCATGGCAGGCAGCAGGAGGTGGAGCAAACCATTTGCCTCACGATAGGGCAGTGAAAGAGGAAGCAGAATTCACCAGAGTCCCTCAGTCCCCTCCCGGGTCACAACCCCAAAACGTCACACTCTCCTAGCAAGCCCTACCTCACAAAAGTTCCACCACCTCCCAATAACACCAAGCTGGGGGTTAAGTTCTTACCACAGAGGCCTTGGTGGGGGGACATTTAAATTCCAAACTGTAACACTGAGGTGTATTCCTAAAGCGATACTATTTTGATTTTTTAAAATTTAAACTATATACAAATAAAGATTGTATATACTCAAGGTGTGTGGTTGATGGTTTGATATGTGTGTAGACTATGTAATGGCTACACAATCACATTCACCACCCTTGCTGTGCATTACATCACCAGAACTTGCTCATCTTGTAACTGAAAGTTTGGACCCTTTGGCCAACATCTCTCTGTTTCCCTCAGCACATACTCCTAGAAAGCACTGTTTTACCTGCTGCTTCTGAGTTCAAGTTTTTGCGAGTCCACATATAAGTGGGAGTGGGCAGTATTTTTCTCTTTGTGTCTGGCATATTTCACTTAGCATAGTGTCCTTCGGGTTTATCCATGTTGTATGAGTGATGGAGTTTCCTTCTGTTTCGTGGGGGAATAATAGCCTTTTATTCACACACTGTCTTTACCCCTTTCATCTCTCAGTGGACACTTATCCTGGCAGTGGACATGGGGCTACAGGCATCTCCTCAAAATACAGTTTCTATTTCACTGGGATAGATAACCAAAAGGAGACTTTCTAGATCTTGGGGTCGTTATGTTTTTACAGTTTCCAGGACCCTCCGTGTAGTTTTCCATAATGATCATATCAATTAGCATCCCCACCAATGGTGTACAAAAGCTTCCCTTTCTCCACATCCTCACACCTGCTACCATTCATCTTCTGATGTAGCCCTCTTCACAGGTGTGAGAGGGTGTCTCCATGCAGTTTCTGTTAGTCCTTTACCAGTGATTAGTGACGCTGGTCACCTTTCGTGTATCTGTCAACCATTTTTATGTCTTCTTTGGGAAATAAGTCTATTCCAGTCCTCTCCCTTTTCTAACTGGGGTGTGTGTGTATGTGTGTGTGTGTGTGTTGATATTGAGTCATGCAAACAAGCTATAAATTTTGAATAATAGCCTCTGATCAGATATGTGGTTTTCCATCCTGTTTCCTTTGCTGTGCAAAAGATTTTTAGGCTGATGTAGTCCTGTTTGCTTATTTTTACTTTTGTTGCCTGTGTCTTTGGTGTCATAGCCAAAACTGTCAGCAAACAACAAAATGGAAAGAGCAAGGCCTTATCTATCAATAATTACTCCAAATATAACCGAAGCGAATTGCTAATCAAAACATACAGAGTGACTTTGGATGGATGCAATACACAATCCCACACTATGCTGCCCAAAAGAGACTTTCTTTACCTCAAAGACACACATGTACTAAGAGGGAAGGGTTGGAAAGATGAAAATGGAAACGGAAAGTAAGCAAGGGTGGTGTTTTAGCTTGAATCCAAACTGTCCCCCAAAGACTCTTGTGTTCCAAAGTGGGGCTCTTGGAGGGTAATTAGACGAGGAGGATACTGGACTCATCAATGGGTCGATCAGTGGCTAGCTGGATGGGCTGTTAGGAGGCGGGGCCCACTTGGAGGAAGTAGGTCACTGGGGGCATGTCTCTGAAGGGTACATCCCCTTCACAGCCTACTCCCCTCTTGCTGGACCTTCCTTACTCTCTGCTTCCCGGCTGCCGTGAGGTGAGCAGCTTTCCTCTTCCATGCCATGTTGGCCTTGGAGACAACTGACCATGGACTGAAACTTCTGAAACTGTGAGCCGAGGTAAACCTTTGCTCCTTTAAATTGTGTTTGTTAGGTATTTTCCCCCAGCAACAGACTGGTACCTAATACAAATGGTCATATTTGTGTCAGACAAACTAGGTTTCTTTCAAAATCTGTCACAAGAGACAAAGAAGGTCACTGTATGATGGCAAAGGAATCAGTTCATCAGGGTGTATAAATCGAAGCACCTAAATGCATACAGTAAATGTTAAAAGAACTGAAAGCAGAAATCAATAGCAATAGAGTAATGTAAAAGCACTCTAATACCTCATTTCAGCAGTAGATATATCATCCAGGCAGAAATCTACAAGGCAGCAGCAGCAGCAGGCTTGCCTGACGCCGTGGATGCAATTATTCCAGGGCTCTGTGGGGAATGTATGTTTCTCTGGGTCAAGGTTAGAGTGTTTGCAGAGTACTGATCCTCTCCTTGCACTGAGAGGTACAATGGTTCCCCTCCAATGGACATAGCGGGGATGAATCGTATGAGATAAAATCTCGGTACGTGAAGGCACCTTGCTATAATTCTTTAGATATATATAGCCAAACACCTTCATAGAGCAAATAGAAGAGGACAAGTAGATTGAAACATTTCTGATCAGATGGGGCTTTCCTGAATAAACATTCCCTGAACGGTGCGTGTCATGTCCCCTCTGCTGGAGCTCAGAGCAGGCTGTTTGATCAAACCTGCAACTTTCCTTCACTAATTCCACCTATTCTTGTGTCTTTATTACATTCAGTAGTTGTAAATCATTCCTTTCCCCTTCTCTCAAAAGACGCCCTTGCTGTATTTCTTAAGTTTACATCTAATCCTCTGAGCGAGGAGCAGCGTGGGGCAGGTGACAGACTTGTGTCATGAATTATCGAAGACAGCAAACATCATGAGTGTCTGGGATGAGGATTCGGTTGGTAGCTTAAACGCCAAACCCCAGGAAAGGTAGAATGTAGAGAATAAGGCAATTCCTGTGTGAGGTATTTTCAAATATAATGCTGACTTGGTTGTTTGCATACATCATTTTCGGACATGGGAAAGCAACAGAATGTGGTAGGGTGTGCAAAACAATTTCTCAGTCTGTTAGTGTGTGTGTTTTGATTTTGAAGAGCGAGAGGATGGGGCTTTTGAAATTTAAAACAGGATTTCGAGATCCAGTGTAGTCTGGTAGCTCCGGGATGCTGCAGGAGCCCTTCGTGAGGACAGGACCAAAGCTCTGCTGTCACCTCTCAGAGAAATGCATGAGGAACCCGGGCCTAGAACTGAATTGCGCCAGGTGACTGGCCACTCTTTTCCTCCAACTTACTCTGAAAATGATCAAACCTGCAAAAAAGTTGAAAGAAAAGCCCAATAAATATCTATAAAGGCTTCATCTATCTCAGTTCACAAATCGTTCACATTCTGTCACTCTCAGATTACATCTAGATGTCAAATAAGTTGCAGACACTGACAGTTCATTCCTCAGCACTTCATAACTATCTCCTAAGAACAAGAATACCCTTCTTTATAATCGTAATATTTAACATTGATCCAGTGATGTCACCTGAGGCAGAGCCTAATCTAAATTTTCCTCGTTGTTCCAGTACCTGTATTCTTGATTCTGTGCCAAGGCTGCATTCCTTAGCACTTTCAATTCCAAGACTGAACAATGCATGCAAGGTGGCCATATATCCCCCTCGCCCTGCAAGGGGCCGTGCCTCGCTTCACCTTCCCCAGCACTGACTGATGGAAAGATTGTGACTGACAGGACATGGCGCCAGTCCGGAAGTCCTCCTGGGGAGCCGTGTCCTTCCTTTAACCCTGAGGGATGAGCTGGGAGCCTCAAAGGGTAGGATTTTCTTTCCAACCATCCCTACCTGAAAGCTCAGCTGTGTTGGACCTAGCACTGTTACGGTTTCTGTCTAGATGTCCCCCAAAGCCTCATATACTAGCAGGGGGAGATTTTGAAGATGATTGAACCATGAGGGTGCTGTACCTCATGTTAGGGGTGGTATTGGAATCCAGGCGAGTTAATTTATTCTACCACTTCCAGTGCAACCAACGGCAAGAATAAAGGCACTAAGACCTATCTATAGTCATGGGCAGCCAAGAGGTCCTGAATCTGGTCCAGGTGAGGATCCATGGAACAAAGGTTGTGATCCCAGACATCACCCAGAGTCTATTATCCCAGAGGAAGGGACTGGCTCAGCGATGAGAGACTGTGCGATTGGTGGGAATTACATGAGCTGCGCTGGCCAGGTGGAGGGCAGGCACCTCTGCAATATGCAGGAAGAAGGTTATGCAGAAAGACCAATCTACATAACTCAATTGAGGAGCATTTAAATGATTTAGGAAGCTGTTGCTTTAGTTTCTGATACAAAAATTTTTGTGCCTTGGGAAGTCAGTCTCTTGTGGCTCAAACCCAGCTGACATTCCTGGAGCTATGTGGCTCTGCCATCCCACTGTGCTCAACTGTTTATAGAGAGCAGGATGCAAGGAAACAGGAAACTGTCGGCTGGCTTCAAAGATTATATATCAGTACCTCAGCTAGCCTTATTTGCATTGCTTAGAGCCCACTGAAGGGAGAAAAACAGCATCACCAGCTCTGCACATACCAGTACATTGAGATAGGGTACAGTTTAATTAGTGCTGAAGTGATTGGTCTGCATTCAAGGGGAGCTGCCCAAATCGTCTCCTACAAGTAGAGCTGGTAGACAGAGGCTGACCACTGTGGGCGTGACCTGGTAAACTGGATCTCCCTTTCTGCTTCCTCTTTTTTTTTTAAACTCTGCTTCCAGACCACCATGAGGCAAGCAGCTTTCCTGTTCAGACCCTTCTACCATGCAGCTTCCATCTGGAGCCAGCCAACTGCAGACCGAAACTTCTAAAAGCTGTCAGCCAAAGTACAGCTCTGTCCTCTAAGTTGTGCATTGTGTGTCAGTGTTGAGGAAAGTGACTGTGACAAATGCCAAGGTCAACTCTACTCTGCCTACCATGGCACCCAGGGCCCTACCTGAACTGGCTTCTTTACCTCCCAACCTCATATCTCTCCCCTCCCCTCACCTCTCTGTCCTCCCTGAAAGTTTCCTCCACCCTCGACTTCCCTTTACCTCTAGGCCATTGCACATTGCTTCTGCCCAGACGACAAGTTCTCACCGTGGCCCTGGACTCCTCATGATGTGCCCCGAGTAACCTTGTCCTCCACATCAGAGTGAGCTGCTTCTCCTCTAGCTCCCAGAGCTCCTCCCCTCTCCTTTCTGGGTTGACACACTCCAGGCACTTGCCCATGTATTCCCCCGTACCCCCCAGACTGTAGGGACCACATCGGCAGAGCCAGGGTTCCTCAGTCCCTAGCACTGAGCTTCCTTTGCTGAGAAAGTAGTCCTTGCACTTTATGCCTTCCCCAGTGCCCGCGTTCCTGCTAGGTGCTCTGTGCAGATGAAGTAGTACGTGATGGAATCCCCCTCTAATGTGCCTTTTTTTTGAGACAGGGTCTCATCATGTAGTTCAGACCAGCCTTGGACTCACTATGTAGCCTAGGCTGGCCTTGAACTCACAGCGATCCTCCTGCTTCAGCAAATGTGCTTTAGATAGGGAACCAAGTAGGAAATGGTTATGGCTGAATCCTCAGATCTGGTTTACATCAGAACCACCCCAGAGGAGTTGCTGAAAACACAGATTCTTTATCTCATTCAGATTCTTGGTTCCACTGCAAGGTTTTGGTGGAGCTCTTTGTACGAGACCCAAAGGGTTCTGGGGCATACGAACCGTGGACAGACCTTTAGGAGCCACTAGTGACAAAGGGCTAGAGCTTTACAATGCAGTGGTCACAGTTAGGTCCTCTCCTCCAGGCCCTCCTCACTTTTGTGTGACTGAGAAGGGACCCTTGGAAGAGGTCACCTGTGGGTGCATGGTGTGGAGTGGGGTATTGGGAGCTGACCAGACTTCCCATCATACGGACAAACTTACAGAAAAGGATTAAATAAAGGAGACGGTGTAACATGGTTTGGGGGGCCAGGAAGATCAGAACTCTGTTAGAGCTAAGACCAAGACTTCCCTGGACTGCCCATATTTGTCCGGTCCTTAACAGTTGAGTGAGGTGCAGGAAGTGGAGGACACATCAGAGGCAAAAGCCCTGAAAATAAACAGGCCTGGAGAAGTTAGAACAAAGACATTCCAAGCAGTAAATCTTGCTGATTAAGAGAACTGTCTTATCTCTAAGGTTGGTAGTTACTGCCCTGGAATAGGAGGGAGAGCAAATGTCCTCAGCTGTGGTCTTCTCTTGCCTTCCAGAGGCTGTGAATATGAGCTTTCCCAACACAGCCAGAATCCAACACAGGGTGACAGGGTGGCCCCCTGGCCATTTCCCAAAGAAAGGAATTCTGGGGGTGCAGCTCTCCTTCAATGAGCCCAGGTGTCCAAGCCCATCAGCGTGCACTGGGCCCCACAGCACACACGGCAGTGCACCCAGTGCTGGTGATGGGAGAGCAGAGGCAACAGGTCATGGGGAGTTGAGCCCCTCAAAGAGGCGAAAATAAACAGGAAACCCTCTAAGGAAGGTGATGTTGTCACAACCCTAGGAAGGCCCCAGGTTCAGTGCTGCTGTGGAGCAAAAGGGGAGGACTGTGAGGTGCACGGGAGGGGTGACCCGGGATGGGTGGGCCAGGTGGACAGCACTGAAAGAGACGTCAAGGCCTCGGCAAGGTCGACGCTGTGACTCACCACTGCGTCACCTCAGGAAAGCCACTGCGCCGTTTGCAGTTCTAACTGCACAGAAGTCAAGTCAGGAGAAAGGATAGCGCGGGGTGGGTCTGGATGACAGGTCTCTCCTCAACTCGCGTGTGGAAGCCCCAAGCCCCAGGGACAATACGAGGAGGTGATCGGGTCACAGGCACCCTCATAAGGGACTCGCACCCTCAGGCAGGGTGCTGCAGAGCCCCCACCCCTCCACCCTGTGTGGCAGCGAGAAGGCGCACACCTTGACCAGGAAGTGGGCCCTCAGCAGGCTGAATCCACAGGGGCCTGGCTCTGGGACTTTCATCCCCCGGGCTAAGGAAGGAGTCTCTACTCCCTGGGGCTGAGAAAGAAGAGCCTGCTGTGCTTTGTATTGAGCAGATCACCCGTAAATGGGCCAGCATTGAAGCACCGGGGGAACAACTGCCTCCAAAAGCCACTGGCAGGTGAGTCCTCCCCGCTGGAGGTGCAGCGAAGCCCCGCACTCCGGGCCTGGTACTGAGGCACTTCCCGGAGGTCCGCTGAGTGCTGGTGCCCAGGTTCCCCTTCCCGCACCAGGGGAGAGCAACTGCTCAGGACTCCAGGCAGAGAGCGAGGCCTAGCGGGGGGTCTCTCCGAAGACACCAACCCCTGTGCTGTCTACACAGCCCCAGACAGACCCGCAAACGATGGCCATGCCTGAGGGCTCACCGCAGTGTGAAAGGCTCTAAAAGTTCTCCTGCCTGTTATCTGTGATCCTGAACTTTGGATATTTTCCCCATGGGGGCAGCCTCTGTATGTCAGGATATAACCGTGAATGAAGAAACCAGGACAGGAATCAGGCACTGGCAGTTTCTCCACCGGGAGATCCAACTCACAACCTCACACCTGCCAAGCAGGCACTTAAGCCACTGAACCAAACTCCTGGCCCTATTTTTTTTGAGGCAGGGTTGCACTATATAGTTCAGGTTGGCCTTGCTCATGTAGCTCAAGCCGGCCTCAAACTCACATCACTCCTCCTACCTCAGCCTCCCGAGTGCTGGGATTAAAGGGGTGCGCCACCACGCCCGGCTCCAAGTACATTTCTTTTGATGCAGCTAAGCGGTGCTTGGAGCACTGACCGTGGAGCAGGTCGCAGCTGCTCGCTGCCCTCCTCCCCCACCTGCCCTGCATGTGAGCCTGGGCCGTGGGCACTGTCTGTCCTCCGTGCTGTGCTACAGAAGGGGTGGGCACAGGGTGAGTACCTGGGGCCAGGGGCGGGGATGTGACCAGGCTGGGGAGCGGACCCCGTGACTGGACCTGGGCCTGAGAAGTCCCAGACTGGGGGTGTCCCTGAGTGCGCATGGAATGGTGGGGTCCACTCAGCACCCTGTCAAGTCCTCTGTAAATCCAGGCCCAATCCATTCTAAATGCTCCGTGACTAATGAGTAAGTTGTAAAGTTTATCTCAGCAAACTTACTTGGCAAAAATGAACCACAACTGTTATTTTAGGAGTGACAGCTTAACAGTAAATATTAAAGAGTCACTGGTCACTAAGGACCTGGAGCTGTAGGGCAGCAGTAGCACATTGCTTGTCACGCCTAAGGCCCTGGGGTCCATCCCCAGCAGCAAAAAATAACATAAAACAACTAAAATGAAAATGACTGTAGAGTATCCCAGAGAGTCGCTTGGAGGGGCCCTTTGTCTCCTACAGAAGGACACGGAGTCATACGAATTTGGCACAGTATGGAAGTCCCTCAAACAATTAACAGAACAATTGCCATGCGATGCAGCAAGTCCACTGGGGGATGTGGACTCGAAAGGACTAAGGCAGGGACTCAGGAGAGAAGTGTTTGTACACACACACACACGCGCGTGTCGCGGCATTGGGCACAGGAGCTGCAAGGCGGGGCCGTTCCAAGGGTCGTTCACAGATGACAGGATGAGCAGACGTGGGCCCGCACGCAGCGGAACATTACGCACCCCGGAGGAGAGAGGATCACTAACCTTGCTGAGACGTGGGTGGTCCTGGAGAACAGGTGCGAAGGGAAATAAGCCAGGCGCAGATGGACGAATACTGCTCGTGTCAGTGTAGACAAGGTGCTCCCAGGAGTCAGGACGAAGGTGGCAGTGTGCGCGGTGCCAGAGAGTGAGTGGGTGGGGGGAGTTGGTGTCTGCTGGGTCCTGAGTTTCAGCTCTGCAAAATGGAAAGGGGTCTGGATAACGGTGGACGTAATTCACACTACTGGACCACACACGCATGTAAAAATGGTTAGGGTGGTAACTTTCCTGTTTTGTGTTTACCAAATTTAAATGAAGCAAGTCAGGGTGAAACCCTCTTAGCGGGCTGGCAGAAGGGCCCCCGGGCCGTGTGAGTCTCGGGGCTCCAGAAGAGCCTGCTGAGTGAGAGCCAGCCTGGGTCGGGCAGGACCCGCTGCTCGGGGGCTCTGGAGGGGCCATGGCAGTCGGGTCCCAGGCTGGGCCCCGCTAGAGGGAGGCCCTCAGGTGAGGAAGGGTCGGGCAACAGGGCCACCTCTCCCTGGGAATTCAAGCAGAGGTCGGCAGAGGGACGGCACCCCGGAGGGGCAGTTCCCGAGCTGGGGCGGGGGAGGGGTGTGTGTGTGTGTGTCCAGGTGTGTGTGTGTGTGTCCAGGTGCGTGTGTGTGT
>RJWM01008674.1:0-71653 GCA_004363535.1 Dasyprocta punctata
TATTATTTTTAGGCAGAAGAAAATGATGTTAATGCATACTGTAGATAAAGACAAAAAAGACAAAACAAGGATTTAAAAACCATTAGTAGGATTGTATCTGACTGAAGTTTGTTCATTGCAAAGATGATAATAAATTTGATGATAATGAAGATTATTGATAAATGATAGTTATGATAGATGATAGAAAAATGATAGATTGATACACAGAATTTTCACTGTGTACCAGGCAATCTGCTAAGCAATTTACATGTGGTATTTTCATTTTATTTTTATACCAATATTATAAATAGGTTACTTGTACTTTACAGAGTAAGAAGGCAATGAGGTGCTAGAATTTAAATATAAACCATGAGACTCAGTAAGTCAACTTTTTGTTCACTCATTCAACTGATATTTACTATGTAACAGAAAATGCTAACCTGTGGTGATAAATATCACACATAAAAAACAGGCAAAGAGTTACAAATCTCCAAAGTGTTGGAAAAGGAAAAACCAGTACTGAAATTAAAAATAGAGATAGGTATCTATGTTGTCTGAATGACCAGACGAAGCCCCTCTGAAAAGGTGACAGAAAAGTCGAGTCCTAAAAATGAAAAGGAATTAGCAACAGAAAAGCAGGGAGGGTTTTGCAAAGTGAATGGAACTATGGAGTTAGGATATGGAAGGACAAAAGGACAAAAGCAGAATATTTCAAGACCATGTCTGGAGCCCTTCCCTTAAGCACACAGTTCAGTTGCAGATAATGTTAAAGACTATAAAGCCCCTTTTAATGCTCTTATGTAGCATTAATTTTGAGCCTTTTCCTGCCCATGAATGGTGGGACTCAAAGAGAGTTTCATGTAATTTAAATCCAGTTAAGGATGACAGTAGGTAGAACATGTGATTAATGATGCAGCCTAAACAGGATAAATCAAGCTCTAGGATGACACGAGCCAAGTACCATGCTACAGTGTTCAGTATGATGAAGCTGAACAATGAAGTAAGCAAAATGAACTTAACAAGCTGTGGTATCAAAAACTACAGAAATCCTGAGACCAATTGCATCCTGATATCCCGTCTTGTAAAAGTTATGAGAGTGTTCGTTACCTTTTAAAATGGTCATAAAAACAATCAAAAGAAGAATAACATTTCACAGCACCTGACAATGCTATAACATTCAAATTTCACATCCACGTCAGGAAAGCTTTGCTGGAACACAGCCACACCCAGGGCTGCTTTTTTTTTCCCCCTTTTGATACATCTTTAATTCTTTTCTGGAGCACTTATAAAATTATCTACTTTTTATTTTTATTTAATTCTTTTTTTATTTTAAAACCAAAACTGAAAAAAGGGTAGAAATTATACAGAATTAAAAAAAAACCCAAAGAGTAAGAAATCAATACTAGTTAATATATTACATATTATTATCTTAGAAGTAGTTGTTCAAGTTACAAGATCTAGGCATAAAAAATGATCAATCAAACAAGGACAACACAACTTATTCTTTTTGATGAACTAACAGAATTAGTAGTATAGTTATCTATCTTGCATACTTATACATATATGTTATATGTGTATACCTACATACATATAGTCTTTTCCTTTCTTCCATTTCTCCTTTCCCCTATCCCAGCTGTTCTTTAATTTTGTGCATTTTCTTTCCCTTTCATTATTACAATATCTATTGTACATTTTGGATCTTATTACTCTTTCAGGTTTTTTATTATTTTTTTTTTTACACTAGGAAGACATTACACTATTTACAAATGTGAGTCTGATTTATTTCACTTGTGAGTATAGCCTCAAGTTGCCTCCATTTACCTTTAAAAGACTCAAGATCATCCTTTTTTATAGCTGAATAATATTCCATTATATAAAAATACCACATCTTTTTCATCCATTCTGTGGTTGAAGGGCATTTTGGTTGTTTCCAAAATTTAGCTATTACAAATTGTGCTGCTATAAACATGGGTGCATATATATTGCTGTGACATGACACTTGCAGTTTTTCAGGGAAAATACCCAGAAGGGGAATAGCTGGATTGAATGGGACTTCCAATCCTAGTTTTTTGATGAATCTCCATACTGATTTCCACAGTGGTCTCACCAGTCTACACTCCCACCAACAGTGGAGAAGGGTTCCTTTTTCCCCACAGCTCTGCCAACATTTGTTATCAATTGATTTCTTGATGGCAGCCATTCTCTCTGGAGTGAGATGGAATCTCAGTGTTGTTTTAATTTGCATTCCTCAAATGCCTGGTGATGTTGAGCATTCTTCATGTATTTATTTGCCATTTGTATTTCTTCATCTGAGACATGTGTGTTCATCTCAGATGCCCAATTTTGGATTGGGTCTTTAAATTTGAGAGCTTGATGTTTTTTAATCCTTTATATGTTCTGCATATAAGTCCTGAAGGACAGTTGGCTAAAATTCTTTCCCATTCTGTGGGTTTTCTTTTCACGTTATTGATGATTTCTTTTAAAGTGCAAAATCTTTTAATAAGATGACATCCCCGTTGTTGATTCTTTGAATTACTTCCCGTGTGGTTTGCATTTTGTTCATGAACTCTTTGCCTACCCCTATGTCTTCAAGATTTCTACCTACCTTGTCTTCTGGTAGATTTAGTGTTTCTATTTTAATATTCAGATCTTTGATCCATTTTGACTTTAGTTTAGTGCATGGTGATAGACATGGGTCTAGTTTCAGTCTTTGGTGTGGGGAAGGTCCAGGGCTGTTTTTGAGCTATGGTGGCAGAGTTGAGCAGTTGTCACAAAGACCTTCTATAGCCTGCACAGCTAGAAATATTTGTGCTGGAGGATCCATGAGTGCATCTCACAGGGACATGGTACTGAGACACAAATGTCAAGAATGTTTCCCTGCAGTAGGTGTATGCAATGACTCTTTAATACAAGTGAGCCTTATAAGAAGGAAAGGAAAGAGCATTCCAGGGACAAGACAGTTAAGTACTTCCCTTATTAATATCAAGACAGTGGCTTTCTGAAGAGAACGCAGTGTGCCAACTCCAGAGGCACAAAGATAAACAGAGATAAAAGACTTTCAGTAGCAGTGCACTAACACCACACCTGTGCACTCACCCCCTTTCAACCCCTGCATGTGCACACTGTGTTGATGACATCATATTACCAGGTTCAGTTTGTTACCAAATAAATGGAATAAGGATCAAGAGCTATAAATTCAGAGTTTCTCAGGGGTGGTGATGTCTAGAAATGTTCCATGGAATAGGGGAGGGAAGGAGAGCTAGGAGAAAAGCAAGAAATAGAACCTGTCCTTGCTTGAAAGCTCTGAACAAGTAAGAGGGTCTCAAAAACTCATCTTCCAAGTCAGCATTTAAATTTCCATTCAGTTACCTGAGGGCCCCTTCCTGAATCATATCATTCAGTTGAAGAGGATTTCCAAGGACTTAAGATATTCAGTATTCTTCAGTTTGTACTGAAAGTGTTCTTCTCTGTGTGAGTTAGAGCAGAGGTGGCCTTCAAGTAAATTAAACGCAGTCTTGGCATTTTCTTATTAAACACCTGAGCAACTCAATCCTACCAGCCCATGTAAGTACCATGGTAGACAAAACAGGTGATGAACCATCAAAAAGATGCCCACAGCCCATGACTTTTAATTAATGCTTCCCTCTACTAACCATTTGTCTCAAGCATCTTGCAGAAGCTAAAAATCATTTATTTCCAATATAACTCTAGTACATCAGAGATGGAGATGAGAAAAGCACATATAAATGTTCATTATAAAACCACCAGAAATTACTGAAAAACCCACATCTTATTTTCTTACACTCACCCAATAGTAAAATTGACCTTCAAGAACTTCTAGAATTATAAACCACTATGTGATGAGAACACTCCGTCCAACTGCTCCTGTTTGTTAAGGGGCATAATTTAGTGTTTCATGGAACTCGAAAGTTGAGAGGAATCTCAATCACTGTAGCTGGGGGATTGGGAAAAGTTCTTTCAGGGTCCCTATGCTTTAATTTCTTTCTCAATAAGATGATGGATTTTCCAGGGGATCAGTTAAGCAAAAGAAAGTTCTTCTGCTTGTATTCAAGATAATCTTAGACAAACATCTGATGATTAAGGGCTTTAACAGCTACTGAATTGCATCATGAAAAACTTATTCCCTTATAGTCAACTCCTTTTAATGTAGTTTATACTTTGAGGACAAAATTTCAGTGTAATTCTGGGATACCTATACCACTTGTTAATTTTTCTTTTAAAAGAGTAAGGAGAGTCAAGTTTAGACCAAAATCTTTCTTCACAGAGCAACTAGATTTAAGAAATAAAATTACATGATACCCAATTAGATTTTAATTTTGGGTAAACAATAATTTGGTTTTTGTGGTTGTTCCATATAATATTTGGACATACTTCTTGTTTTACCTGAAATTCAATTTCAGCTAAGCCAACTATGTCTTATTTGGAAACCCTATTTCTGGTAGCTAACTAAAATTTTTAAATATTACTTTGTTTTCATTGTATTGATAATCCTTTCTTCTCATGTGATAGATAATGCATATTATTGCTGAGCTCACAATTCACTCCCAACTCCCTCCCATTTCTGTGAGCAAAATGTCTTTCCCTTCCCCACTAAGGTTGGGTTCAGTCGTGTAACTTGCTTTGGTCACTGAAATGTGGGTAGACATGATGGTATGCCAATTTCAAGCCACAGTAGCCTATGTGCCTTACTTCTAGGCCCTGAAGTAGATAAGTGGGACTGAACTGCAACCCGGAGCTGATCCAGACAAACCCAGCTGGATCCACCAACGTAAGCCACCCAGCAGACCCAGGCATGCAAGAATAAACACATTAATATGATCTCCTGATTTTGCACATGATTTATCAACATGATTATTTTGAAAATAGTGGAATATTTATTATTTATAGCAAGAGAACCTTTTTTCATTTAGTGTAGTGACAAAAGCTTTTTAAAATTTAATGCATTTTATATGAAATTATGGATCAAAATTTAAATACTGTTATAGTACTTCAGACATTACATGAATATGTTAAAAAAAATTTGGAGGTGGTATCTGAATGATCTGTTGATGTTTGGGGAACACTTCCCCTGGTGAGCAATGAAATCCCGCCCAGTCTCACACTGAGGCACTGAAGGAACCTGAAACTAACAATAAGCTCAATAAACTCTAACACCACTTATGTGACCTAGGGAGTGATGAGATGACTGGTATACAGTGGACCTGGGCAAGTCACCTAAACTTTCTCAGGTGTCTTATTTATAAAACTAACCTCAAAATGCTGAGAAGTATGGAAAACAGTTGGAACCATCTCAGAAAATTAAAAACATAACTAGCATTGATCCAGCAATGCCACTACTGGGTATATATCCAAAAGAAATGAAGTCATTATGTCAAAGGGATATCTGCACTTCTGCTGTTACTATTCAAAAAGAAAATTTGTAAAGTGCCTTGCAAACTTGAAGTACCCAATATTATCTGCCTGCCTTTTTTCCAGTGAATGACAGAGGTATGATACACAGAGATCAGATAAATTTCTTTAGAGCCTAATTGATAGTTAGTATATGAAAGAAAAAGAGGCACAGTTGTGGGTACGTGTTTGTAGAGCAAGACAGATACAAGACTTCAAATTCTATTCTAGTCTTTTAAGGGCTCATTTGTGTTTTACTTTAGGGACAGTGTTTGGAGTCTTCCAGGTCTTTAGCCATGAGAAATTGGTGTTATCAGAAAGTATTTGCATTCCATGAGCAATGACTAGTCACTTTGATTCACGCCCCATGAACAAACACACGGCAACTCATAATGACACACATTCAAATCTAAGCATTCCAAACAAGTTTTGGAGCTTGATGTCCAGGCTAGAAAACTGAGTCCTTTTGTATTTCAAATGCTTTAGGGTTGGCCTCTGTAGCAGTGGAATCTGTGACATGTGGGAGAAACCAGGATCTGCAGCCACCTACATGAGGAATATGACAAATGAGCCCAAACTCCAGATACAGAGAAAGCCCAGAAGACACTGTGCCCAGGCAGAGTTTAAGTGATGATCAACGGAACTAGCGAGCCTGTGTCCTTAGTCAGCAGTCAGTTCCTGTCATTGTGCCATGGACTGAGAAGAACTCTTTCAAAATCAATGAAAGAAAGAAAAAGACAAAAGATTAACAAAATTTACAGCTGAATCTTTGAAAAGACCAATGCAAACAGACAAAATTTAGAATGCACCTCAAAGAGTCAAATCTATAGACAAAATGTAAATTAGTGGCTGTCTGACGCTGGACATGAGAATAGGGAAGTAAGTGGTATCATTTGGGGTGATGGAAATTGTCAGGTCTCCGAACTAGACTCCCACTCAACCAGGAGGGAAAAATTCCCCAAGGAGCTCTGTTATTCATACCTGCAGGTGCGTAGCATTAACAAGAAGCCGGCAGCTTCCCCACCATCCAGCTAGCAGCTGCCCCACACAGCTCAACCTGCAGAGAACTGATTCCAAGAAAAACCACAAGAGATGTGCTATGCTTGCCAGAAGCCCCTGGACCCAGCACCACACTGTCTATCAGCCAGCCCCAGACCCCCTACTCAGAGACCCAGAGTTTTGCACACACACCCCCCCCCCCAGCAATGAACCCATCCACTACCTAAACTCCCATATAAAACATACTCTCATCCCTTGCTCTGGACTAATGATCTTTTGCCCTTAGCCCCAGCCACACCCAATCTGCAATAAAGTCCTTGAATGTTGCTTAAATTCTGCCTGTCTCAGTGATCTCAACTGTGCCTCAGTTTACCCTAACAGAAATGTTCTACCATTGGCCTGTGATGATGGTTGCATGACTCTAAATTTCTAAAACTCCTTGAATTTATACTTAAAACTGGTGGATCTTAAGGCATACAAACTGTCTCTTAATAAACCTACTTAGAAATGCAAAATACAGAAAGAAATAACCATAGATACAATGGATTTGGTGTTGATTTTTTGTAGACATAACTAAAATGAAAGCATTTCTAGAAAAATCGGCACAAGAAGATGTCTTGGATAGTACAATAATTAATTTTTAATAGTAAAGACTATCTCTAAAACAATCCTAGATCTATAGGTAATTCTATCAAACTTTCAAGAAATATTTTATTTTTATACAACTTGTTTAAGGCGAGGAAAGAGGAAGAAGAGGAGAGAAACAGAGAGACAGAGACAGAAACAGGGGTAGGGGCAGGGAGGCGGCTAGGTTGTTTTATGGGGTTGTGCATTTTTAACTTTAAATATAGATAAATACTGAAGCAAGGAAAATGACAGAAATTATAGGTGCATTTTATCTCTAAGCATACATATCAAGATACATTAGCTAACTGGATTCAATAGTATATAACATACGTATTTTGATCAAGCGGAATATAAAGCAGAAACATACAATATTATAAATAACAGAAAACTCTTATGGCAACTAAAGATGAAAAGTTTCAAAATGGTTCCTGTATCTTTAAGATTAAGATGTAAACCCCTCTCTGAGTTGCACCCCAGGAACTCTGACCCAGAGCCACAAGGGGACACGGATGCACAGTCCATCACCAAGGTATTTGGGCTCCCGATACAGAATGCTGGTGGATGTATCATCATGGGTATATAGCTGGGAGACGATGCAGCAGAAGAATCAACAGACTAATGCAGGCAGATCTTGAAAACAGTATAAAACAGAATGAGATAGATAATGCTGCATTGTGCATACATTAAAAATGCATACATACAGAACAATGCACATTTTACAATAATATTTCAAATAAACAATGCACATTTAACACATCAACATTAATTTTGAGGAGTCATGGGGGTGAAGTATGCATAGACTTAATGAATCAATGAATCAAGTCGGCATCCCAGAGAGTGAGTGGTTGTTTACATGAACTGAAAAGTATGATTAACTCAACTCATTCACTGGGTCTCATGGAAATGTGTACTTTTCCTGAAGTTCTTTCTGGCAATGAAGTAATTCCCTTCTTTGCTTTAAACTAGTCACTTTGTTTAATATTTTACAAGACTAATTTTACACATTGCTGGAGGTATTCATTGTTCAAAATAGTGACTGTCAGATTTGGGGGTTTTAATAACCAGAAGCATTTTGTTTTTAACCTAGATACCAATTGAGTCATCTGATGTTTAATTTGCTAATAAAAAAATCTTAAGGTTGCTCCATAAAAGTCTTGTTATCAAAATCACTACAATATCTATTTATGCTGTGTGTGTGTGTGTGTGTGTGTTTGTGAAATAACATACACAACTCATTTTTGTCTGGGCTAAGAAAGTGTCCTTGTAAACCAGTGATTGTTAACTTTTTTTCATTATCATTCTCTTTTCCCCAAAGAGACTGTTTAGGTTTTTTCCCGAGTCACCCCACCTATGAAATTGCCTAATCACCCACCACCAATATTCTGTCTGTTTAGGTTTCATGGCCTTTTTCAGAGAGTCAAACACCACTGTAGTATATATCAATTTTCTAATACCCCTTCACAAAAAACAGGGTTCCCCTCTCGGGGGCAGAATCACTTCCATTACGGGTGTGTGTCATGTGTCAGAGTCCGTGTGTAGCCCAGGACTTTGAAACAATTTATGTATGTAATAAGTATTTCCTCTGCTTTTCCATCTGAAATTCTTTCTTCAGTCATTTATTTTCATGTGCTCATCATTTTCAATTTTCACTCTTTTTCTCTGCGTAATAGTGAACATTTCAGAGACAGCACATGAAGCATATAGAGCACTGTTTTAAAAAATAAACTATAATATGTAGCATTGCTACTCAGAACAAAATGTCAAGCACTAAGAACGATTGAAAATTGACTCAGCTGCAGGCTGACACCTCGAAGGAGTGATGTTGCAGGGAATCGAGCATAAGAGAGTGACAGGACGGAAGGGGAGGTGGTTTTTGTGACATTATGACACAGTGGTATCATCACATGACTACTCCAGCAAGCAGAAGGTGTGAAGGAGGGAGTTGAGGAGACAAGGTTCCTACATTCATCTCCTCACCTGTCCAAGCATCTGCCAAGAGCATGTTGCGTGCCAGGTGCTAACGCAGAAGCCCAGTATATAACACTGAGTCTTTACCCTCAAGCCGACACGTGTCCCAGGGAGCCTGACCGCATGCCGGGAGTGCTAGCATTCTAACAATAAAAATAACCCCTCATTTTTGTCACCTACTGCCACACGGGCCACTGCAGCTACACTCCTGAAACAGGTTTTGTTTTCCGTCTCAGCCAGGGCTGTCAGCAGCACGGTAATGAGATAGGTACGTTGTATAAAAACGCTGTCTCCCTACGACTGCTGACAGCGCTTAGAACCATTTGTCACGTAGCTAAACAATGAGCCTATAGGCTTAGCAAGGTGACAATTACGAAAATTCAAGCCTGTCTTCATTTACCCCAGTGAAGTTCTTCATTCTTGACAGCTTGTGAAATTACAATGCTAAGGAAAGCCATCACCACAATGTTCTTAGCTCATTTGAAAACTCATTATCTAGAAAATAATGAAGTAAATGTATACATCTAAATGATGTTTATAATTGTGTGAAGTGTCTGCGGACTTTATTTCTTTATTTTTCTTTTCTTCTCTTCCTGTCTTCCTGTCATCCTGTCATACTTTTGATTCACTGCTCTCTGAACTCCAGGGGAGTTTATTTGGTGTTTTGTATCTATGTTGGTGAATAATACACTAGTTTTGGTGCTGTGTAAGATGAGGCTTAGCATCTTCATAGTGTGAAATAGAAATTTATAAGAAGTCTAAGACATTGGGCTAGACCCAGGAAGAAAAACAAGGTATGCCCTTCCCAGGGAGGCAGCCGTAACTGTGGCCAGGTAGAGAAACAGGAAGTGACCTTCCTGGGAGCCAGCTGGCTTGAGTGCTGGGAGACAAGAAGAGCTGAAACCCCTGCCCACCAGCTCCCTATGCCCGGAACTGGCTGATTCAGAGGAACGCGGACTGAGTTGACAGCAGCTGAAGTCCCAAGACAACTTCATACTTATCTTGTTTAATTGACTTCACAAGCCTAAAGCCAATAGTCTGAGCATCTATTGAAAGGATGACAATAAGCAATATAGTATCTATGGAGGATTTTCTTCTTGTTTTTGAAATCCTATATTGTTCTCACTGTTTTGTTTTGCTCCATTTTGTTGTTTTGTTTTATTCAAAGTTTTGATTGGTTTTATTCTATTCTGTTTTGTTTGATTTTATTATGCCTGATGTTATGGGCAGCAATTTTGAAGACGACAAGAGGCGTTATGGTAGCAATGGTTGATTTCCTATTATCATGTTTTGAAGTCCTGTATCACTCTCACTGTTCTGTTTTGATTGGCTTGATTCTGTTTTATTTTGTTTGGTTTTCTTCTCAAATAAATAAATACATTGGGCTAGGCTTTGCTAGGGAGTTATAACCAACCTGAATTATTCCCACAAATGTAAGTGACTTAAGATGCAGGTAATACCCAAACCTTCCTTCCTTCCTTCCTTCCTTCCTTCCTTCCTTCCTTCCTTCCTTCTTTCCTTCTGTCTTTCCTTCCTTCCTTCCTTTCTTTTATTCTTTCTTTTGGGAATGTAGGCTAAAAAATTAAAAACCAAGGTTTTTCTGCTCAAACGTTGTATATTATTATTATTATTATTATTTTGTAACTCCTGTAGCTGAAATATGTATTGTTAGGTGTGGTATGTTGTAAAAGGCCTGGTTAAGGAATCAAGACTGGAGTTTGACACAGCTCTATTATTAACTAGCTAAACTGTGGCAGCAAGTCATCTCCAGGCAACAACAAGAACAGCGCAGTTAGTTTACCCTGACAGAACTTTATGCTTCACTTGCACGTGCGATCTGGAACTTAGGCTGAAGAAACATTCCCTATTAGGGACAGATACTGCGCATCATGCAGAAAGACAAACAGAACATGGCAGATCTATGCAATAGCTTTTAAAGATCCTGCTTGGAAGAGATATGTGTAATTTCTGCTTATATTTCATTCATCAAAGAGAACATGACCAAATCTAAGGGTAGAGGAGTAAAGAAATAAAATTATCTCAAAAGAAGGACAGCAGATATCTTGAGGAGTAGCAATCTGCCAAAGTAACCTTGGAAAAGGCACTAGATTTTAGATTGTGCATCTGTAAAATGGGAAAATAAACCTGAACCTCTCTAAAAAGACCTACGTGTCTAATAAAATGACTATGTAATATTTGAGAATCTGGAAAAGATGCATATTGGGAGATTGAAAAAATATGTGAAATGGAAACTTCTTCTGGACAATACGCTACAATGATTGTGTCAGATGGGGTAAAAGAGAAGAAATAATTACTGGATTTGAAAGAGAGTTTCACACAAGTCTAAGTATCAATCCAGCATTATTTCAGGCATACTAAAAACTTATCCTGCCATACCTGCCACAGAACCAGAGGTTCCCACAATTAGAGATACACCATTCTACTTTGACAAAATCCCCATAATGACAAATATTAGGCAACCTAGTGCTAATATCCCCTTCATAAAGATTGTATTGCCAAAAACGAGAAGGGAATGGGAAAGTTCTTGGAGATCTCAAGGAAAGACCACACCAGAAACAGAGTGGGATATACCCTGGGCACTCAAGTACTGTAGGAAATTGCAATAAATAAGAAACTTCTGTGCTGGGAGGCAAAGGGGAGATGGTATCCATACTGCAAACTGAATTATATGATTATTTCCAATGCAGCTGATTTGGGCAATATTTTTTAGCCCAATTTGATTTTTCTCTATTCTGATAAAAATGGTGTTTTCTAGCACTATGAAGTGTCTCAGTATGTTTAACAGAGTTAGAACAGAGGTAGCAGGGAAAAGCTACATTACTTCAAGAGTATGTGGACCTGGCAGTAGATTTGGGAGGAAGTTTGCTGTATTGCTTTGCTTGTATTTCAAAGTACTTGCAATCTGCCTTTCTCAAAATAAGGCAAGTTGTATATAGGGTACTTGAAAAATAAATAAGCAATATTTGGGCATGAGAAACAGACATTTTTAGTATATTAATTCAGTGATCTCAACTTTCTTTTGCACCTGCACATTTTACCACATGGAAGCTGGCTAGGTAAATATTTTCAATTGTAAATTCCAAGGTATTTCTAAATAACCAAAGTTGGGAGGACTAGGAGAAAAGAGCCAGTTTAAATTTCCCAGTGGAGCATCCTTTCAGATAGTAGTGTCCAGTGTGGCCTTCCTCTGATACATTAAACTGTCTGTTCATGCAGTGATTCCTTATAGCCAGCAGACACTGGAAATAAGACAGAGCTGGAAGAAAAATGAAGGGATTTGTCAAACTCTGTGCAGAAGAGAGATTTCAACCAAAGGAAGCTGGAATGAGTCATTCATCTTGCATCTGCCTTTGCTGCTCCTTTTGTTAGCACTCTCCCCTGCTTTGGAGCTCTATGTCAGGGTAGTTTATGACCTGGAGCCAGTAGTCAGGTCCAGGGTTTCCCAACCTTGAGATCCTTAACATTTAGGGCTGGATAACTGTGCCATGAGGGGGTTTTCTCCTATGCATAGTAGAATGTGTAGTTGCATCCTGGTTTCTACTCATGGGATGCTGATAGCACCCGCCTCCCAAGTTTTAAAAACCAAACTGTTATTCTACCATTGCCAGTGTCCTCTTGGGAATAAAGTCACCTTCGGCTGAGAGCAACTAATCAAGACAATGTGATATTTGAAACACCTGAGCCGGTCCAGTGTTGACTGCAATGAAAAGCCCTGAGGCTGGTAGTGGTACATTTCTTAACATCGAAGGTTTAAAAGTATGTAAGAATGATCAAGGATCTGACTCTCCTAGGTTAGTAATTACCTCTGTTGTTATTAATTTTCCAAAACAACCCAGTTGAATGAGTCACTGCTATCTCAATCCCTCTGCCATGGCTGATTGATTTTGCTCCCTTATTGTTTCTAATTTTATGTAATGTCTGATTATACAGAGAAGTATTCAATGCAATTCTCATGTAAGAGTCATTACAAATAGGCTTATTTCTCAGCTTTAAGTAGGAACGGACATAGGATTTCATATTACTATATGAAATAAATGTTTTACTACAAGTAAAATGCTTGAATACTCTACAAATTGACAGGATGGAGCAAGAAGCCAAAATAAGTCAATACAGGAACCTAATGATTTTTAAGTGTGCTTTAAAAGCTTATTTATTGTAAACTTTCATTTTCATTGTACAAATTAGAGCATAAGTTCAATATTTAAAAAGCATCTTAAGTGATATTTTTTATATATATATAAAATTCTTTTCAATGGAATTCTTGGGAAACATCTATTGTATGTGTATTTACTTCTTTCTGGAGACATATAATAAGCTCCCTGCCTGTCTTGAAGACAAACCTTGAAAAACATGAAGTAGTGTAAAAGGAATGGGCTTTTAGATCATGTCTGAGTCCCTGGCAATAAATTAGGCATATGAGTGTTGTACTCCCTTTCTCAGCTCCCAGGGGGCCTTACCACTTACTACACTGCCGGGAAACTCCTGGCCAAGGGCACATGTTGGTGCAGTATACGGTAATGATGTTCTCTAATCAAGCCATGGCTTTATGAAATGACATCAGAGCTAGTCAGAGAGGAAGTCAGACAGGAGGCCGTTTGGAGGAAAGAATGAAAGGACTAGGGAAATAAAGAGACAGTCCACTACAACAGGCTTCAAAGGAGTATCAAGACAGCACCCAGGGTGGGGGATAACCTGGGACTCACTTCAACATGAGAGATGTTTTTTTCCAAGCCCCCCCACCCAGGGGGCTGTGTTTTTGATTTTAAAGGCTAAGCTAATTGCTAAGAACTGGGATTCACTATTTTAAAAGGGCATGTTAAGATATTTTTCTCAATCATTGTGTGAAAAGAGACCTCGCCTAGCATAATTATGCATTAGTTTGGCGCACTATATTCTGTAGCTAGATTGCGCTTAAATCCTGCCTCTGTCTCTTTAGGAGTTTGTCATCTTGAGCAAGTCACTTAACCTTCCTGTGCCTCAGTTTCTTTATCTGGGAGAAATAAAGGAACACTTACCGATTTTGGCAAGGATAACTAAATACATAAAATACCCAGAGCAAACCCTAATAATAAATGCTATATTGTATTAATGGGGAATATCATAACCACTTGTTAATCTTTTATTTTTTTTAGACAAGTTCAGACTAAGATCCTTCTGTAATAAGATTTCTGGATCTTTCACACACCTTCCAGTGTTTATTTTATTTGTTATGTTAATTAGGAAATAGTAGGGGCTGAGAATTTAGCTCAGCAGCATAAGTACCTGGCTGGCAAGCTAAAGATTGTGAGTTTGATCCCTGGTACCAAAAAAAAGGGAAATAGTTTAATGTCATCTTGAAAATGTATTCTCGATATCTCCCATAGACTTCCAATGAATAATTTTTTAGATTGATGCAAGAATTACATTTTGTATTTTTCCATATGGTCTATTTCTCAACTCCTGCACAAAGTATTTGAAAGGGCTAACTACATGTACATGGTGACACAAATTTCCTAACAGTCCTGTGATTGTTGGCTTATGTTTTACTAATATTGGCTTTAAAAGCTTTAAAAGGTGGAGAACACAGATTATCAGCTGAATTATAATCCATTTAGGAAGAATAATTAAGAGGCAGTTTTGCCTTATCTGGGTCACATAAATTCACCCTTCTTGGAGTTAGATTTGTATTGGGAAAACAAGAAGTTATCTGTTAATCACAGTTAACTCTTGGGTACATTATACTGGCTTATGTCCAAGATTTATGGTAAAATGACGATATTATTTTCCTAGGCAAGTTGATAGTAAAGTAAGGATATCCTTAAAAATGTTTCAATGCATCATGTATTCCTTTGGACTAATAGATTTGTTTAGGAAATGAAGAAGTGATTTTTTCCCATACTGCTTCTGAGTGACACTGAAAGCTTCTGACATAATCTAGAATGTGCTATCTTTCAAACAATAGTACTCAATACCAATACTTTCTTTCCCAAAACTCTATAGTCAAGATGCTAATTATTTCACACTGCATCTCACAGTTTCATTTAATGTTGGATCTGAAACTCCTACTTCACGTCTTCTGCCTGTTTTAACACTTAAAACTGATACTTGGAGAGATGAAGTAATTTCCCAGGGTTACACAGCTTGGTAATATCTATGTTCCCTGCTTCTGTATAGGAACAGAGTGAAAAGAAAAGAAATGCACACTAGATTTGCCAAACTCTTTAGAAGAAATCTCCATAGAAATGGAAGTATTGTTATTAATAACATTTTCTGTGCTGTCTTGGCAATGACGTGTGGGCTCAGAATTCACAGTAGCTTTAGTGCTACATTGTGGGAAGTTCCAACTGCCTTTGATCTAGGTGTTGACAGAAAAATAACAGCCTACCAGGTCTATTTTGAGGAGAGTCTCCTAAGGATATGGAAGACACCTTGTATTCCTCAGCACCCTCCCAGTTGTGACACTCTCTAACTCAAATTGTTTTATGCACAAGTGAAAAGCAATGTAGCTACCTAAGCAGAAAACCTATGTACTAGATTCAGATACACCTGGGTCTAGCAGTTAAAAGATGTCAATCAAGACTACCTCTTAGAATCTGTATTCAGCTTTATTTTCAGAGAGGACAAGGTGGCTATAGGATTCTCCAAGATTACATTGTCCTCATGATTCTAGTGGTAGAGAATGTTTCCTGATAGCCTCAGAGAATTGTTAGAGACTTCTCATTAGACCAACTTGATGGAGTAATATAACCCTTGACCCATCACTTGCAAGAGGAATGGTGTAATGTAATTGGCCAGCCTTGAGTCATAAGTCTACCACTGGGGGTGGGGGTGCAGAATAACCTTCCACCGGGACCAATATATTGAGAAGAGAGGTTTGGACATTTGCCCAGTTAGGCCACAGAAGCTCTATCTGTTTTGTATGTGTTTAATTATTCATATATACGAATACTTGCACATCTATAGCTGCTACAATGATTCCTGGGTGTAGCTTAATCTAATTATTTTTTCTACATTAACAAACTAGTGAAAAAATTGTTTCTGTGGCTCCACTAGTTGCCATTTTTATGAGCTACAACTTTTCTCTGAATTGACAGTTATGTGGTGTACTTGGTCATATACAGTTGGTTTTTCAGTGACGAAGAAAGTAGCATACTTAGAACTGATCACTGAGCCTCAGAAATTCCCAAAGGATAAGACCTGAGATCCCAGCTGTGGTTACACACCTGCAAGGTAACGTAAGGTTTAACTGAGTCTTAGAGGCTCCTTCATTTATGTATCAAAGAAGTCTTGCCACATGGCAGACATAGGGCTGACATTCTGGTAGTATGGAGATAAAACAAACTCAAGAGGGAAATAAGAATGGGGTGATTACCGAGTTACTGACAGGGCAGCACTTAAGGAAGTCATAGAAGGACTCTCTGGGGAGATCAACCTTGAGCTGATACCTATTGCAGTCAGATTTTGCAAGGAAAACAATTCACTATAAGATACATAATTTATAATATTATTTTATAATAGCCACCCGAAATGTCAAATATGAAAAAATGAAGGAAATATGACCATACTCTAAAACCTAGAGAATCCGGCTGAGGACCTGGATCCCACAGCAGTGTCCTGTAGGAGTCCAACCGAAGACCTAGGAATGACAATGCCCCCCATGAATCCAACTGGAGGTCTACAGCCCACAGCATTGTCTTGTGCAAGTCTATTTCACAGATCTGTATTGGGAAAGCCCAAAGGTTAGGGTGAAAGCTAGAAAGTCTGCGCCAGCAGGCTGAGGGATCTGCACTGGATCCAGGAAGTGATGCTCAAAGTAAGGACCAGAGCTGCCCTGAAAAGTACCACAGCCGTCCTCAGAGACAATGAGGTCCTAAACTCCTCTGAAGATGAGAGCAGCCAAGTTCATAACAGGAAGCTGGCATGACAAGCTTCTCCAGGAGAAACAACAGCACCAGGAGAACCAACAACACAACTTCTTCCCCTCCAGCTCTCCTTTTTATGCCATTGGTAACAATCCCCAGGTGGGCCATCCACACTGAGCACCATGCTGATTTAGTCCAGATGGTTGTTACAAGTTGACCACCAGTTGTCAGTCCACCACAATACCTAAATGTCAAGAAGGCGGTATCTGTTCCAAGATTTGGGGAAGGAGTATTCATGGCAGAGGATGTCAAAGACTGAGAGGAGGGAAAGAGTTTGAATGATGCACACCAGGAAGAAGGCGCACCAAGCAAGGAAGAAATGAGATGAGAGACATCATCAGGGACTGTGTTCAAAAGGACCTCCCAGGCTAAACTGAGCAGGTAAGTTCTTGTCATGGGTGTAAATGAAAAGGTATCAGAAGCTCCTTTGCAAGACTGTGACTTAATCCGACTTGAGTTTGGGAATGATTACTCAGGCTGTTTGGTAGAAAACAGATTGTCTGGAACAATGGTTCTCCCTTGTCCTTAAATCAGCAGCCTCATTCTCCCCTGGGAACTTGTTATATGTTAACTCTCACTCTTTGTCCCAGACCTACTGAATCAGAAACTCTGGAGTAGGGGCCAACAATCTGAGTTTTAACAAGTGCTCCAGGGATTCTGATGTACACTCAAATAGAGAACCATGGATGTTGCAGTGTGACAGGAAAAATGCCCCTTAGGAAGCTGTTGTAGTCATCCAGGGATAATGGTGACTTAGACTCAGGGAGAAGATATGTAGAGATCACAACAGATACATAGAATATCTGTTTGATAAGAAACAGTGAGTTGACTTACTAATGGATTTGATGAAGGAAAGGGAAGTTAACTCCTGAGTTTGTGGGGTTTTGTTTTGTTTTGAGACAGGGTCTCACTGTGTTATCTAGGCTGGCCTCAAACTCATGATCTTCCTGCTTCAGCTTCCCAAATGCTGGCATTACAAGCATGTGCCACTGTGCCACACTGGGTTTGTGGCTGAATTGTTGCTATTCCACAACTTTTGTTTCTCACTTGTTATGTGTGAAACTATAATCAAAACACCCAACACAAAGAAGCCCCAGTTGGAAAGGGAGTTAGTTAACTAAATTATGACTCGACTCTACCTTAATAGTTCTGTTTCCTTGGAAGTCATCTATACTCTTGCAGCCTTAGCTTTCTCTACTGTAAAATGGGATTCTTGGTAACCTATGTCAAAAGACAGACCTTAAGGCAAAGCATTAACTTTTCATATAAATGGAAATTGTTGTCATTGACATTACTTATGGTAGAAGGGATGAGAGGGGACTTGAATGTACCCATCTTTTTTGTGGAATATCATCAAACAACTTTCCATTAGTGGTATCTAAGAATCTTTATGCTGGATTCTCTTAGATAGTTGTGGTTCCAACAAAATTGTTTTCTTTGTGATCTTAATGAGTATGTCTGCTTAATTCTTATCCTTAGAAAGTACTCTACAAAGGGTATCTCACTTTATAAGATTCCCATGCTAAGTAGTGTGTAGAATACAAAGATAAAATTGATTCACTGTTGTTGAAGAGTTTGCAATCTTATAAGAGATAAATTATAAGTGAAATGTTAGAAAGGGTATAATTAAATTTTATAGAAGTTCTGCAAAGGTAAAGATTTTCAAAGACAACTGCGTGCTACTAAAACTGGCTTGTAAGCAGTAATGTGTCACTGACACTCTGGATCTCTCAGTGGTATTCTACACTTCTCTGAAATATCACAAGTCTCAAAAGAGAATAAACAATATAGAAATTCTTCAGAAACCCAGAGATTATCAAGTCTACTTCTGAATTTTAAAATGAAAGAGAAAATGAAAGATCCAGTACACCAGTGGCCTCTATATTGATAACATCAGCCAATTTTTCTAGTGTATAATATTGAAATAAACTTAAAGCAAGTATGAAAATTGACTCTGCCAAAGGATGGTTTATCTAAGAAATTTTATCTTAGATTTACCTGAATGTGGTAGTAGATACTCAGGAATGTGCTGGAATTGTTTTCTATTAATTAATTGTACCTTGTGAGTAGATGACCCATAGCTAAAGTCTTAAGGATAGTTAGAAGGAAAGGAGGACTAAAAACCTTTGAGAATAAGTGAGTGCAAGCTTTTTCTTGTTGAGGTTTCAACACTACCTGAAGCAGGAACTAGCCATAGCTCTCCAAAGGGAATTTTGTGATCAGGGAAACCAAAAGCATGCTAATTATCTTCTGCTTTGAGTAGTCACCTCTGAACAGACAAATTTTCTTATTCTTTGTAATTAAAGAAATATCTGCTTTTCCCCAGCTTCACTGGTGCCTTTTCATGAATTTATACATTGCAACAGCAGGTGCATAATCTAGAAGCTGTTTGAAAATGAAGGAGTAACCACACAAACCAACTACCATGCCAAAGCAATGTAAATTCCCTCATAATTTTCTTTGGGTTTGAAAGTTTCCAGAGGAGAGAGTGTATAAACACAGGATAAATACTGCACATGCAGCCCTTTGTATCCACTGATTCCACCTCCTCAGATACAAGGAACCACAGATTGAAACTATTTCAGCAAAAATTTCAAGAAAATAGACATTTTCATGTCATTATCCTCTGAACAATACAGCATAACAAGTATTTACAGAGCATTTACATTGTGTTGTATATTAAAAATAACACAGACATAACTTAAAATATATGGCAAGATGTGTATAGTTGGCATGCACATTTTAAATAAGGGACTTACATGAGTAGCTGTGGAATTTGGTATCCAGTGGGTGGAGTTCTGGCACCAGTCCACCATGGCTCGAAAGAATGAGTGTATGAAAGTCCCAGCAAGTGAGAGCATATAACTAATAATAGTGCCTGTACAATTGATTCCTTATGTATAAAATACTGAATCCAGGCCCACATTTCCCACCTTGTACTAAAATAAAATCAAGTGAATCAAAGATTTAGATGTAAGAACAGAAAAACTGAATCTGATGGAAGATAAAATAGGTAACACTCTTGAAGACACAGACATGAACAAGAACTCCAAAAAAAAAAAAAATAGACCCCACAAAATAAAAGGGCCATTCAAAATATGAAAAATTAAAATGAATAAACATTTTTCAGAAGGAGTACAGATAGCCAATAAGTACATGAAAGAGTGTTCAGCATTTTTGGCTATCAGAGAAATGCAAATCAAAGTGACACTGACTCCATCTGACTGCAAAAAACGTGACTATCCTCACAAACTCAAAAAACAAGAAATGCTAGTGTGGTTGTGAGGGGGAAACAAACCCTTCTGCATTGTTGGTAGGAATGTAAATTTCCTCTGGTTATCTTCCTCTTGTCAGGTACTTCTAAAGAAAGGGGTTGTCAAACAAAAGTGTTCCAAGTCTTTCTTGTCTCAAACAAGGAATTGGATGAGACAAGCCAAAAACAATGCCAAAAGTTTATTTCAACGATGAGGGTGAAGGGGTAATGGAAGAACCAACTCTAGAGAGCAAACTTGGGCCAAAAAAAAAAAAAAAAAAAAAAAAAAAAAAAAAAAAAAAAAAAAAAAAAAAAAAAAAAAAAAAAAAATAAAAGTACACCCAGAGTCTGGGAAACCCAGGGTGAACTGCGAAGTCACAATAGCAGCCTTCTCGTGACATCTGGTCTCTTATGCTACCCACATCTTGTGAGAGCCCTAGAGAAGTTCCACAGGCAAGGTCCTGAGAATCACCTAACACCAACCTGGTTCTTGAAACTGACAGGTCCCACCCACTTCTCCAGACAGCTTTGCCTTGGAGATCACCAACACCACTCCCAGAAATATAATTCCCATAAATCTTTATGGGGTGCTGAAAGTGTCTTTTTCTATAGCCTCTTCAAGCTAGAAGGGGCTGTAGACCTTATCTACTAGGAATCATTTACCTCCAACTACTTTGGAGTGTTGTGGCTAGCTGACTGGGTTGAAGAAAGAAAAACTTGTCAGAAAGTAACAAGAAAAGTATTAGTGACCCTCGAGCTGCCTGTTTGAATGGAGAAAGAAACTTTACTATTAGCCCTAATGTTAGGAGCAAGTCAGACTTCCACACTTCCTGTAGAGAAGAATGTAAATTAGAGGTATAGCAGATAGTCTGAGAGCCAGGGCTTTAGCAAGATCTTGTTTACTAATGTGTAGCATCCCTGGGACCTTGCTTTTTTGAAGAGAAATCTTAAGTCTTCCAGGTCTCAGGAGTAGCTTTCACCTTTTGCGTGATCTTGCTTTAGACAGTTCATGTGGGACTAGCTGTAAACTAGAAAAATGAACCCACTTACCTATCTCTGCCACCTTTCTTGCAGTGAGTGTTGCAAGAAACACTCTTCCATTTTGGCTTTAATTTATCTGTTGGTGTCCCCTTTCTCCAAGTTTTCATGGGCACTTGGTCTCCAGGGCACCAGGTGGTCCCCTGGGCCAGGAACTGGCAGGACTCCATTACCATGCATTTGGATAGCTTGTTTTACTTGGTCCAGATTAATAAGATACTGTTAAGAGTCTCATGGTCTCTGGATCTACTATCATATCAGAAGATGGAAATGGCCTTCTGCATGTAATCTTAAATGGGCTCAAACTTAGCCCAGTTTTGGGCATGTTGCAAAACCTCATGAGTGCTATTGGTAACAATCAGACCCAGGACTTAGACATCTCTTAACAAAGTTTTTCCAGAGCTCACTTTAGGGTCTGGCCGGCTCTCTGTACCATTCCAGAAGGTTAAAGCTGCCAAGTGGAAGGAAAATGACTCTTTATTTCTAAAGCCTTTGCCAATAGACACATCCCATCCACTTCTCCAGCCAACCCAGGTTGGCCTTGAACTTGCAACAGTTCTCCTGCCTCAGCCCCTGAGTGCTGGGATTACAGATGTGCACTACCATCCCCGGCTATGTTCAGATTTTTTAAAGAGACATCTTAAATATACATTAACTAGGGTAGGAAATACCTAATTGATAACCAATATTTAAGTAAGGTGACAAATTTTCATAATTTGCCTAGGACTGAGAGAGAATTTCAGGATGTAGGATTTCCTCCTTTAAAACTAAAATAAGTTGACCACATTACCAGTGAAAAGGTTCAAAGCCATGTCACAAGAAAACATACTGAAATTTGTTCCATCAGATATGTAGTCATACTCTGAAGACTAATAACTACCATTTACTGAGTACTTACAATTTGGCAATACTGTGAATCACTTTAGATTAACATCCTCACTTAATCTTCACAACCAACCTATACGTAAGCATAATTATTTTCTCCATTTTAGTGAGTAGGAAATCAGGGTTTGCAATGCCTAAATAATTGACCAGTGAGCAATTTAGTAAGTCATAGAACTCCAAGTACATGAGCAACTGGATTCCAGAGGTGTCTTTAAACTTTCAGAAGACTGAAGGGCACTACACAGCTACTTCAGTATTTGAAAGGCTGTCATTGAAGAAAGACTGGACTTATTTTATAATGGTTAGAAGTAAGTGAAGCCCTGGTTAAGGTTAGGGTTCTGTATTTCTGAACTTTCCAGAATAGCACAGCCTGCTCCAGAAAAGAGATATTCCTTGAACTTGCTAGGAATTCCTAGAGGTATACAAGCATTGCATAACTGGCCTAATTGTTAAATCTCTCTTAACAAGAACTACTGTACTATCTTTTAGTTGATTTTTATAGCAAGCTCAAAATTAGGAAAGCACTCCTCCATACAGACTGACAAGATAATCTTAAAAAACACAATAGAAGGCCAACTTGCTTTATTTTGCAATAAAATTTATGATTTACCATAAATCCTCATGCCTTTTTAATAAATGCTGAAGTACCATATGCCCCCTTCAGTTCAAGTTTGAGTGTAAATCATAAAGGGTCCATAATCCAAAACACTTTATGTGTTTTTACAATCACAGAAGGCTGCTTTGCTTTCCATTCATGATTAATTTTCTTGATGGCTCCCTCTAGATCTTAGAAAATAATTAAAACTAATGAACAGTCTGCAATGACAGTAAAGTAAGGAGCATATCGTTTCCTGTCTGGGCTCCAAACTTGATCAAAGGGGAGACTTGCTGAGATGCCATGACACTGATATTTTGTACTTTGCTTCCAGGCCACCCACTGTGACCAAATGACAGCTTCAGGGACAATCATGAATGAAGATCTTTTAGTACTTTATAGAACAGAGTTTGCAAAAATACAACTAGTTTGTGTGACTGCTGATTCCCCAACAGAGACAGACTCTAAGATGTATACTTTTTAGTTTCCCTTACTACTTTCCGGTATCATCACTGGAACAATGTTTTCATTAAATCAGGTCTCCTACTCATACGTAGCACATAAACCAGTGTGACTGCTGCTGGGAAAAATATGAAAAAAACTTTCGCACTACCACTTTATCATGTTTTCCCAAGTTAATGATGTTCTCAACTGATATAAGAAAGAATATTTTATTCAGAGGTTTACACAGTCAGAATAAAGGAGAGACAAGCTCCAGGTTAAATTGAGTGCTTGGAGAGCAAGAAGGTTGAATTGTGAAGTGCTTCTGTAAAAGGTAAGAGAGAAATAGGCCTTTGGGAGAGGAGTGATGATTTCCACCTCTCTTCCTGTTGTATGTTCACTGTGGCTTCATCTGAGAAAAGAGGTTGACTTTTTTGTTTGACATGGCACTCAATTTAACTTGAGCACTCAATTAACAAATTGTAATGAATAATACGAATTTGTCTTTTTAAATTTTTCTTTTGCAAATGGCTAAAAAATAAATTTCATAGTTCTGGGGCTGGGAGTTTGGCTCAGTGGCTTCAGCACCTGCCTGGCAGGTGTGAGGTTGTGAGTTTGATCCCCAGTACCGACAAAAATAAATAAATAAATAAAAATAAGTTTCATGTATTAAAAATACAGTCAAAGTGAATTAGTTTTTAACACTGGTCACAAAGGGGATTTAGAAGATGATAATAAAAAGATAGTTATTTCTTAATTGTTCTAAAACTTATTATATCTGGAGCCTTCTTGAAACCTCCAGTTTCTTTCTTCTTTCATTTTTCAATTTTTATATTTATTGGCCCTAATTAGGAAGGAAGACATGTTTCTTAGACAAAGACCAGCTGCCAGGAGTTGTTAGATCCAACCTTGCTCCATTTGCTCACTGGTACAGCAAAGTGAAAATGAATAATACAATTCCAGAACCCCGAGTTGGAAATGTCCTGCAGATTTGCAACAAGTGTGGACAGGATGATCAAGTTTTGCCTTCAGAATGTTCCCTCAGTGCCTCCACCTTATTCTACCTCTGCTATAACATCTTAAAACCTCAAGAATGGAAAGCCTTAGCTATTCCCTCTCTCTACACTAAGGTCAAAACTTACTCTTAGCAAAGGATCTCACATCTTCAGAATTTCAGATGACCTTTTTAATCTTCTGTAGAATAAAAGATAAAGCGGGCCACAAAGGACAGCAAATGTGTGTGAGTGGGTAGAAGAAAATTCTTAAGGAATGAGGACATTTAGAGTTTGAACAATGTCAAGTGCTGAAGTCATATTTTATGTGCAACAACTTGGCATGTGCCCACAGTTGTTTCTGTCTCTAATACATAAACAAGTCTGTAGCTCTTAACTCAGATCCCTTGACAGAAGTCTGGATTGAGCTCAGCAATATGTGGTCCATAGGTCAAATCCAGTCCAGTACCTTATTGTATTTTGTTTGTGAGCTGAGAATTGTTTATGTTTTGAAATGTTTTTTAAAAAATCAAGAAAAGAACATTTTGTGGTACATGGAAATGGTATGAAGTTTAAATGTTAGTGTTCCAAATAAAGTTTTACTGGAACCCCACCACATAGTTTCATTACACAGTGTCTTTGGATGCTTTAGCACTGGAGTTGTGTGACAGAGTAGCTGTAACATTGCGGGGAGCCTAAAATAACTAAAATGTTCGCTATTCGACCTTTTAAGAAAAGCTTGCTGAGGTCTAGGCCACTATCTTTAAAACAGTGTTTTTAGGTTCTGCAGAGCGCATCTCAGTGCAGACAATGGGGAAAAATGACCTGAAGAAGAGGTCACATATTCTCTTCAACCAGAATCTTCTGCTTTCACTTACTCTGTGATTGGGAAACCTGAGATTAAATTCATAAAGTGTTTCAGACTACTGTGACAAGTAATGACTTCTTGTCATAAATTACAAAATACTTGAAGTAGTTTTCCTAACACTTTCCGAAATAAATAGGAACAGGCAGTGTTCTTTCCACGAAGCAAGGGGATAGTAACATAAGTTCACCATAAAAGCACAGATTTCTTTTTTTAATTAACTTAATTGGAATGTTTTAGACATGTATCATGATCACATTCATCATAGAGAAATTGTACCTGTACACGATATATCTTGATTCTTCTTTTCCCCCAGTTCCTTACCCCATCTTCAACCCCCTTCCCCTCCTTATTTAAAAAAGCTTTGTTTCCACTCTTTCTTCTGTTGTCTTTTTTTCCTTTCCCTTCCTCCTCCTACCTCCCTTGTTCCCCATTTGAAAATTTTCTTCCTATTTTCCAGTACCTATTATACATTTTGGTCCTTATTTATCCTTTCAGTCTCTTATACCAGAGAAACAATCTGATATTTAAACATGTGCATCTGATTTATTTCACTTAAGAGTATCATCTCAAGGTGCATTCATTTACCTAGAAATGTCACAAGTTTATCCGTTTTTATGGCAGAGTAGAACTCCATTTTATTAAAAAATACTATATTTTCTTTGTCCATTCATCAGTTGATGGATGCAAATTTTTGTGGAAGAAAACTGACCCTGGAACTTATTAAGGCCCATTTTAGTGCTTTTTCTCTCTTCATTTCCTGTCTTAGCTCCTCTCATCTTCACTTCTTTCTATCTCTGTTTTATTTTCTCCTTTTTTATACTAACTTCCTCAATCTCTCCATATTCTCTTCTTCTTAAACAAAATCATAATGGAATCATGGATTCACCCAACTGCTAGACTCTCACCCTCCCTTCTCTTCAGGTCAGCACAAGTTGTTTCTCTTTTCAAACATATGATTGGACTAGCTCTTTCCATAGGAAAGAACTCTCCTTATTTAAAATTTGAAAAGTTTTTTCTTAAAAAAAAGTCTCAAACTTAGTTAGGTTTCATTTCGTTTGTTTGTTTGTTTTAATCTATTTCTGTTACCTAAATCCATGAACTCTAGTTGGCTTATTTTATAAAATGTATATAAGAACGCTATCTTTAAGATACTGTGGGAATTAAAACAAGCATAACGTTATATTGTCTTTAACATAGTGTATGACACTTTGTAAACAGATAAGAAATAGTGACTGGCATCATGAACATGAATATGACAGTACTTACACGTATCATTAGAATAAAAACTTTTTAAAAATCGAAAAAAAAGTCTTACATGTGGCTTTGACTTGCCATCCTTATAACTTCTCATCCACTGCTATTTTGCAATTTTTTTCTGTTTTTCTGTAAGACAGACAAACTTAGTGGTTTACAGCTTTAATTTCATAGTCAGACTATACAGGTTTAAATCCTGGCTTTTCTAGTATCCCTCTTCTATGTACTCCAGTTTCTTCTATCCTATCTCATGGGATTGTTATGATAATGAAATCACATATAAGCAAAAATTATACGAGAGAACACAATACAAAATTATATAATATATTATATGTATTATATCATTATATTATTATCTCTTTACATATACATATATGTATACATGTGTATATATAGAAATATGTATAAATACATAGATACACACAATGCCTGGCATAATTTAGCATGATTTAGATGTTCATGGTTAGTATCTGATTGCCTATGATCTGATTGGTTCATTGAAGCCATGGGTAGAACCCCTGGTCAACATAAAAATGTTTTAATGGTTAATCTCTTTGTGTGTGTATCTATGTGTTTCTCTCTCTCTCTCCTTCTCTCTCTCTCTCTCTCTCTCTCTCTCTCTCTCTATATATATATATATATATATATATATTTCTACATATATACACACACATACATTTATATAAAATAAGAGGTATGATATAATGCATACATTGTCTAATTATATGTAATATTTTCTCTATATATAATTTTTGCCTATATAAGATTTCATCAGCAAGCACTAGCAGGTCTTATCAGCAGAGGCACATTTCAAGGGATGGCAAGTTGCATTACTGGCTCACTTCTTTATTCTTCCCTGTATCTACTCACTTTGTTGTGTTTGTTTGCAGTACCTTCCTATGTGGGTAGGACATGCTGGACTTGACATGTGACTTGCTTTGGTCAATGCAAAGTTGGCAGATATACAGTTGAGTTTATACTTTTGATCTTTGCCATCATCATTAAAAGACCAGACCCAAACTGACCTACTGATTTCTAGAGGAAAATGAAAACATGTGGGACAGAAGCCATTTCTGGTCAAGCACAGCCTAGCTGTTCTAAATCCCAGTCAAGTTGCAGATGAGGAGAAAAAAGACATGGTTATTGATTTATTCCATTGCTCTTGGGATGCTTATTTGTTTGTTTGTTTCACAGCATAAACTATTTTAGGGAGAAAATCACCTACAGTACCTAGCTGAGCTCTGTAATGTATCAACATGTTTAATAAACACAAACAAATTTGCAAAATCTATAGATCTCTCTAAAAAGCTCAAAGAAGATGTTTTGTTTTGGCAGTGCAAATTCCTTGGAGAATTCCCTTACTTATCTGCTGTCAAAGGGAACTGCAGGTGGTTTGTGAAGTTAAGAAAGGTGAAATCAATTTCCACATCTCCAACCAGTGGGATTTCATGGGGTTTCATGAGAAAAGGAATGGGGTTGATAGGAACAAAAAAGCAGGCTGATTTCAGCATATTTGTGTTCAGGAGAGAAGCAGAAAGAGACACATACACACACATACACAGAAATATGACTTCACTTTAAACTTAATCTTTCTTGGTAGAAATTCATCTGATGAGGCTAAGATGAGAGAAATAGGGACAAGGTAGTACATACAAAATGAAAATCAAGATTTTGGCCTTGGATTCAGATGTATTCATTTTCCAAACAGCTTCTGTGGTTTGAAATCAGGATACAACTTATAGTCAGCTGAAGGGCACAAGACGAAATACCTCTGAGGAGGGATACTAAGGATACTGATCATTGTCTGTGCTTGTAACCTGCATTCTAGGATGGCTTCTGGGTTTCATTGCCCATGTCTTTAAAGAGAGAACATTGAGCAGTGGTTAACTACACTTATTCTAGAGACAGACCACCTTGGTTCAATTCCTGGTTCTACTACTTATTAATTGGGTAGCATGGTTAGGATGTGGTTTGTCCCCAGAGGTTCATGTGTAGGAATTTAATCCCCAGTGCAGCAGTGTTGAGGTGGTAGATCCTTTAAGAGGTGGTGCCTGGTGAAAAGTGACTAAGCCGTGGGCTCTACCCTCATGAATGGATTAGTGCTAGCCTCCCAAAGTGGTTTGAATCTCAGAGGAGTGAATCAGTTCTTTTGAGACTGGGTTTTCATAAAAGGATCCATCCCATATATAAAGACTCTTCTGCACATAGTTTATTCCTTTCTACTTCTCCACTATTTTGTTAATAGCCTAGCGAGTTCTCACGAATGTGCCAGGTCATGCAATCTGGACCTTCCAAACTGCTGAAATTGTGAGCTACGTAAGTAACTCTGTAAAGTATCCAGCCTGGAATACTTTGTCATAACAATGCCAAGATACTGGGAAACCTTTGACAAGGTATAAAACCACTGTCTTTATATGAAGCTGTGATTAAGATTAAATCAGTTAAATCATATAAAATGCTCAGGAGAGTACTGGAACATATTCAGAACTCTATAAATGGCTGTTGTTATCAACATCCCTTTTGTTACAGCTTTTACTGTTATTTTGGTGAGAAAGCACTGAGTTTTTTCTAGGAACTACCTTTTTCCCCTTTAATTTAGATCCTATTTTGTAAAAACCTACTCAATACACCTAGCTTGGTCAATGAGAGCTTTATCATATGACTAGAGTAATAGATTGGAGTTTGAACATGTGACCTAGTCTAACCAATAAGGTGCAGTCATTAGATTTGGTGATCGTGTGAGAGACACAAGCTTTCACTTCCAGTGTGTATCACATCATAATGAAGTAGACCAAGAATAAATCCTATTGCAAAAAGCAAAGCGATGATATGGAGTAATGGGTCCTACTAACAAGATTTAAGACCATAGATTAAGCCCTTCTTGATACCCAGGAATGTACTTGTGTGTTTTGCTGAAAGCATGTGTTTTCTTTTTGCATAAAACAGGGCAAACTGGATTTAACAGAAAGAGAACTCTCATACCTTCTAATTGTTTTTACACAATATTTTATTGAAACTTCGGTGCCTTTTTAGAAAATTTTTATGGACAGTCAGGTTATTTTGGGTCAAACATGAATGAGCAAACATTATTTAGTCCAAAAAGTGGCAAACATTCAATTTGGACAGTCAGAATTGTTGTCATAGATGATTTTAACTTTTATTTTCTAGGAGTTGTGGGCTACAGGAAGATACAGTAGGAATTACTGTCTTCCTCTTCTTCCCTGAGTTATCATTAAACCATGTTGAATCTAGCATTCAAAGAATATAGAAACAATAAATAAAAGAAAGCAGCTTTGATTCTCCCCCCTCCCATGAGATTTATTCTGACAGTTTGCAACCCGATGAAATAGATAATGGAAGTCCCTTGTCACAGTAACTCAGTTTAAATGCATTGTCAGATTAATAGACTCAGTTATCCATTTCACTAAGGACTGTAAGAGGCAGTGTTTGAAATCATCCTTTCTAATAAACATCCAAAAGGATTAAAGGGGGTTTCTAAGCACAGGCAATTGTGAAGCAGGCAAATATGGCTAGAAATGAGGTAATTTCTCCTTCCTTTTACTGAGCGTAGCTTGTCTTTATTCTCTTTCCTACCCTCTTTCCTGCTCTTACACATCCACTGCTCATGCCTGGTAAGAATTTCCTTTAGCTCTTCAGGTTATGGTCCTGTCTCTGTGGCACCAAGTGTGTATGTAGTTCAGGATGGGCCAATCGCAATCCCTCTCCAACACATCCACGGTAATTGATTTAGGCTGTGGACATATGAAACAAAGTGAACCAAATATAATCCACCCACAAGATTATTTTTTAGGAGACTTCCAGGAAGATGGTGGAGTAGTAAGCAGCAGAGAATACAGCCTCTCTGAGAGACACCGTCTAGATGTTGGAACACATCATCTTGAGGAAGACAAAAAGGAGGGAAGTGGGTTCCTTAGACCCAGAAAGAGTCTGAAGTCTGAATCGAAGCCCACAGAGAGAGTGAAAAGAAAAACTTCAACAAAGAAGAAGGTGGTAGCTGGTGGTGCCTTTGCTTGAAGCTGGACTCACTGTGTGACGGGAGCCATTGGAGCCCAGGGGCACGTGGTCCTGGTGTCAGTGGCAGCTGGCGACCCCGGGGGCCTCTGCAGAGTGATTTGGCAGTGGAGAAGAGGCAGGCACAGAGGACTGTACTGGCTGGTGGTGAGTGCAGAGGACTCAGTCCTCCCTTAGGAGAGAGTGATTGGCCAGGAGCCATTTTGGAATCCAGCCAGATAAGCCTGGAGCTAAAATTGTTGCCAGCTTCCTCCAGCAGCTCCTGGCTGGGCGCAAACCCATGGAAATTGCTTGGACTGCGGTGAGTCCAATGAGTCTATGCTCAGGGCAGGCCTGCTAAGGTTGTCTACTACTCCATCATCAAGCAGTTGCTGGCTTGTGGGGTTACAGTGTCACAATTTGGGTCACTGTCTCTTTTTTTTTCTCTTTTCTTGTTTGCTTGTTTTGTTTACTTTGGTTTTTTATTTTTCTTTCTTTTTTATTTTATTTTTGTTTTTATTTTTAATGTTTTTTTTTTTTTTTTAGCATGAATGCGGTTTCTGCCCTCCTTCTGGATGTGGTTTTGTTCTGTTCTATTTTTTGTCTCTTTTGGCTCTCTTTTCCCTCAGTCTTCTGCACTGGTTTCCCTAAGTTGGTGGGACCCATGTTTGTCCTCCAACCTACTTACAGTCTCTTTCTCTTTTCCCACTTCTCTGTCTTTTCTCTTAAATTCATTTTGGGTCCTGACCTTTGAAGACAGAATTGACATATTGCAGACTTATGCATTGTATATGATTGTTTTGCATTCTATTTTATGGTTACAAGTTCAGTTTATGCGGTTGAGGGTTGCAAATAAGGGGTTGGATCAGTATATTGTTTTGTTGACTATGTTTAGTGCTGTGGGTACCACTGCAGCCAGAATTAACATGATTGTTCTGGTTAGCTGTTGGCTCTGATGGTCCGGGACTGAGACTGACTGGAGGTCACGGAGAGTGCTGAGACATGGTACCAAAGAACCAAGGACTAGGCTAGGTGAGCAATAGTTTCTCATCTATAACAAACTGAGGAGGTGGGATCTTCCAAAGACTCAGAGTCCAGGAACCTGGAAGATACCTCAGAGAAGTGATCATCACCTGGATGTCCTTAATACCACCAATAAAGCAACCCACCATAGGCAGCTAACAAGTATCACTCTAGGAATTAAACTAAAAAAGAAAAGAAATGAGAAGACACTTAAACAGGACACAACTTCAGACACCCAGTTCACCAAAGGCAAACCCAGGGGGCCAATGAGGCTGGAAAATTCAAAAACCCCTACCAGGTCTCTCCAAAGAGGTAACAAAGCAATTGAATGAGGCTCTGGAAAAAATGAAATCAGAAATAATCTCTCAAGTAACCACAGAGATTACCAAAATACACACCATGCTTAGTGATATTAGAGCAGACACAGACAAAAAATAAATAAATAAATGAGTTTAAGCAAATTATGGAAGCATAACATAGGAAACAAATGGATTCCATAAAGCAGATTCAAATAGATATTCAGGAGAATAAAAACTCCACTGAAAGTATTCAAAGCAGATTATGCTGATGTGAGGACAGGATCTCAGATATTGAAGGCAGGCTTGCAGTTAGTGACTAGGAAAAGAAAGATTTCTCAAAACTTGCAAGAGAACATGAGAAATCAATCCAACAGCTGCTTGATGAGGCAAAGAAGAATAACCTAAGATTAACTGGAGTCAATGAACAAACAGGAGATACCACAAATGACATTAAAAACATTCTCATAGATATGAGGAGAGAAAACTTTTCTGGTAGAGAAAAAGAATTTGACATACAAATAAGTGAAGCATATAGAACTCCAATTAGCAATGATAAAAAAAATTTACTTCCAGGAATATCATAGTCAAGATTCCAGAAATTCAAAAAAAGAATAAAATTTTAAAAGCTGTTGGGGAAAAGAAACAAATCACCTATAAAAGAAAGTCCATCAGAATCACAGCTGACTTCTTGGCACAAACTCTCAAGTCAAGGAGAGCTTGGAGTGAAGTACTCCAAGTTCTAAAGGAAAACAACTTTCAGCCCAGATTAATGTACCCCACAAAACTATCTTTCAAAATGGAGAAATAAAGTATTTCCATGATGAAGAACATCTGAGGAAATCCATGACCACTACACCAGCACTATAAGATGTTCTGAAGGACATTTTAGAAAGAGATAATAAGGACTACAGCTCCATGAACCCCAATAGAAGGAATCCACCAGGAAAGTCAAAACAATTAGAGGGAAGTGAAAAAGAAAAAGAAAAAGAAATGGGGAAGCCAATAGGAAAACAACATGACAAGGATAAGTTTATACATATCAGTTTTAACCATTAATGTTAATGGTCTCAATTCACCAGTCAAAAGACACAGACTGGCAGAATGGATCAAGAAGCAAGATCCAACAATATGCTGTAAGAGACACATTTAATTCAAAAAGAAACTGATAGACTGAAAGTCAAAGGATGGAAAACAATACTCCATGCAACAGGAATTCAGAAAAAAAAAGCAGGGGTTGCTATTCTATTTGTAGATAAAGTCAATTTTAAGCCAAGACTGATTTAGAGAGACAAAGAAGGTCACTATATCTTGGTAAAGGGAACAATTCAAGAGTAAGAGATAACAATCACATATGCAACAAGTGTTAGTGCACCCAGTTATATGAAACAATTATTAATGGACATGAAAAAATCAAATAAGCCTTAACATAATTGTATTGGGAGACCTCAATAGCCTGCTGTCACAAAAAGACAGATCAACTAGACAGAAAAGTCAATAAAATATTAGAACAAAATCAAACTTTTGAGCAAATAGACTTAGTAGATATCTATAGAGTCTTCCACCCTACAACATCAGAATACACATTCTTTTCAGCTGCACATGGGACATTCTCCAAAATAGACCATATACTGGCTCATAGAACATGCTTAAGTAAATGTAAAGGAATTGAAATTATCCCATGCATACTATCAGACCACAGTGCAATGAAATTGGAAATCCATGCCAAAGGAAACCACAACAAATTCATCAACACATGGAAATTAAATAGCACCCTACTAAACAATCAATGGGTTACAGATGAAATTAAAGAAGAAATTAGACAGTTTTTAAGTTGAATGACAATGACAATACAGCATACCAGAACTTGTGGGGCACAATGAAAGCAGTCTTAGGTGGGAAATTTACAGTAGTAAATACCCATATCAGGAAAACAGAGCAAGCTCATATAAACAACTTAATGTTGAACCTCAAACTTCTAGAAAAAGAAGAGCAGACTAAACCAAAATCTCATACAAGGAAGGAAATTATAAGGATTAGAGCAGAAATTAACACACTCGAGACTAAAAATATTACAAAGAATCAATGAATCAAAGAGTTGGTTTTTTGAAAGACTAAATAAAATTGACAAACCCTTGGCCAACCTTATCAAAAAAAGGAAAGAAAGGATTCAAATGTAATTAAGAATGAAAAGGGTGAAATCACAACAGACCTTGTAGAAACCCAGAAAATTATCTATACCTACTTTCAAAACTTGTATTCTAATGATATGGAAAATACAAAAGAAATGGACAGATTCCCAGATACATATGAATTACCAAAGTTGAATCAAGAAGATATAAAGATCCTAAACAACCCAATATCAATAAATGAAATTAAAGATGTAATTAAAAACCTATCCACAAAGAAAAGCCCAGGCCCTGATGGATCCGCCACTGAATTCTACAAGAAATTTAGTGAAGACCTAACACCACTACTTCTCAAACTCTTTAATGAAATTGAAAGGGAAGAGATACTCCCAAATTCATTCCTGGCAGCAAACATTACTCTGATTCCAAAACCAGAGAAGGACCTACCTAAGAAAGAGAATTACAGGCCATTTCCCTAATGAACATTGACTCAAAAATCCTCAATAGGATACAGGCAAACAGGCTTCAGCAAATTGTCAAAAAGACTGTACACCATGATCAGTGGGATTCATCCCAGGGATGCAAGGATGGTTCAACATATGTAAATTCATAAATGTAATACATCATATTAACAGAGCCAAGGATAAAAATCATATGATTATCTCAATAGATGCAGAAAAAGATTTTGACAAAATCCAGCACCTATTCATGATAAAAACTCTACAGAAAATTGGAATAGATGGTCTCTATTTCAATCTGATAAAAGTCATCTATGACAAACCAACAGCCAACATCATACTAAATGGACAAAAACTGAAAGTTCTAAAATCAGGAACAAGGCAAGGATGTCCACTGTCTCCACTCTTATTTAATATAGTCCTGGAAACTTTAGCCAGAGTAATTAGACAAGAGAAAGAAATAAAAGGAATAAAGATAGGAAAGGAAGAAGTTAAACTAGCATTATTTGCAAATTACATGATACTCTACCTAGAAGATCCCAAAAATTCCACCAAAAAAACTCCTAGATTTAATAAGCAGATTTAGAAATGTAGCTGGTTACAAAGTCAATACTCAAAAATCAATAGCCTTCCTGTATGTGAATAACAATCTCACTGAGACAGACATCAGGGAAAAATACCTTTTACAATAGCATCCAAAAAAATGAATTACTTAAGAATCAATCTAATGAAAGATGTAAAAGATCTCTATACTGAAAACTATAGTACTCTGGCAAAGCAGATTGAAGAGGATATTAGAAAATGGAGAGATATCCCATGCTCTTGGATAAGAGGAACCAATGTAGTGAAAATAGCCATACTTCCAAAACTGTTATACGGATTCAATGCAATCCCAATCAAAATTTCAATAGCATACCTCACAGAATTAGAGAAAACAATTGTAAAACTCATCTGGAATCAGAACAGATCTCGAATAGCAAAGGCAATCCTAAGCAACAAAGACAAGACAGAGGGCATCATAATTCCTGACCTGAAATTATACTATAAAGCTACTATGATAAAAACAATGTGGTACTGGCAAAAAAAAAAAAAGACCTGAAGATCAATGGGATAGATTAAAAGATTCAGAAATAACTGCAGACATACTAAGACACCTTATCAATGACAAAGATGCCAAACACATTCATTGAAAGAAAGATAACCTCTTTAATAAATGGTGTTGGAAAAAGTGATTTTCCTCATGCTGAAGATTAAAAGTGGACCCATATCTTTCACTATGTACTATGTTAATATCTGAATGGATTAAAAATCTCAACATTAAAACAGAAACATTAAATCTGCTGGAAGATAGAATAGGTAAAACTCTTGAAGATAGTGATGAATAAAAGTCAGATTGCACAGGAATTATCGCAAAGAATCAACAAATGGAATCTCATCCTATTGAAAGAGAAACTAGCAACAGAGTGAAGAGACAACCCACAATGTGGGAGAAAATGTTTGCCAGCTGTCCCTTAGATAAAGGATTACTATCAAGAACATATAAGGAAGTTAAAAAATCAGTCCTCCAAGATTTAAAGATCCAATCCCAAAATGGGCATCTGAGATGAACACACACATCTCAGATGAAGTACAAACAGCAAATAGATACATGAAAAATGTTCAACAGCACTGGTCATTTGAGAGATGCAAATGAAAACAACACTGAAATTACACCTCACTCCAGAAGGAATGGCTAGTATTAAGAAGTCAATAACAAATGCTGGAGGGGCTGTGGACAAAAAGGATCCCTTCTCCACTGCTGGTGGGAATGCAGGCTGGTACAACCACTGTGGAAATCAGTGTGGAGATTCCTCAAAAAGTTAGAATTGAAGGTCCTATTTGACCTAGTTATTCCCCTTCTGGGTATCTTCCCAAAAGAACTAAAAACATCACACCACAGCAAAATATGTGCACCTGTGTTTATAGCTGCACCATTCATAACAGCCAGATCTTGGAAACAACCTAAATGCCCCTCGACTGAGGAATGGACAAAAAGTTGTGGTATTTCTATATGATGGAATACTACTCAGCTATAAAAAATGATAAACTAGACACTTTCGTACTTAAATGGATGCACCTTGAAAATATACTTATCAGTGAACTAAATAAATCACACATATGTAATCATCATATTGTTGCATTTGTGTGACAAACTGAAAAAAATCTATGTATGTATACAAAAAGTTAGTTAAGATAGCTAAAAAGAATTTTGAGTGAAAAGTAGTTTTCACAGGGTCATTTTCAGATTTCATTTTTGCTGTGAATTGTTCTTTTGAAAATAATATAGCAGTCATAACAAGAAAAGAGTCATACAGATGATTTCTCTTCATTCATTGAGGGAAAAGTTTTGTGGTAATAATTTTCTGGACAATATTTCATGTCTATATGTTATACTCTAAACTACTACTGTGAATATAACAATATGCAATGTGTTGATTATTGTTACTCTCCTATTGGCCTGTTTTGAAATTCTGTTTTACTGTAATCTCTTACTTTTTTCTGTTTAAAATAAAAAAGAAAGGTTATTTTTTAATGCTGAAAGTGAAGATTCCTTGTATCTTTAGTAATGGACCCTTGAGGGTGTGAGTTCAGAGCTGCCTACGGCCATAGAAAGAAATAGATGGACAACTGGCACTAGTAAACAGAAATGTTGTCACAGGGAGAAGGCAAAATTCATATAGAGAAGAAGTCTTGGTAGCATCCAAGGCCTTAGTTCTGATTATTCCTGAACTGGCTCTGCCTTGCCTTCCCACAATTTGTTATTTAGGTGAATAACTATACCTTCATATAAGCACTGATATGTAAACAGATTGTGAGACACCATTCCTATCATTAGAACAGGAAAAAGCTAGACAAACTAAAACAATTATTTCTCTTAGACTTTCCTTCCTACTCCTGAGGACCTCAGTTTTGGGGAGGCCCACACATCTACAAACTATACCTCTGAGAATCCCTGTATGTTTTCATAAAGACAAACCCCAAAAGATATCCTTCATAGCTCTCGTATGATTAAGGAAAAAGAAATCATTGTAAAAATCCATCCAGAGACTTCACTATAACCAAGACCTGCTATCCAGACTTTGCCACAACCTAATCCAATAGAACAGGGACACTGCCCCAATTCCAGTCTCCTTACCTTTCCTTTATCCCCCAACAGAGAGAGTTTAGGGCTTTGAAGAGATTAGATATGACTATATCCCCGAAAGACAGTAGAAGCCAGGAGGGAGAGAGCTCTAGCCTAGAGATGTGCTAGTGAGGATGGCCATCTCAAGACTCAGGCCTACACAAACACTGAAATTTAATCAGACCATTATAGAATGTTCTCCTTCTCCTATCCTTAACATCATACCAAAAAGGTAACAGTATGAGAAAAACGGACTACAGTTAAAAGAACTGAAAAATGCAAACTTTGCCTAAGGAAAGGTACTTGAAAAGGTCCAAACTCTAAAAGGGAGACAAAAATAAGAACCCAAGAGAAATTTTAAGCCTCTAGCACCGGTGGCTACAGATCCTAGCTATCTTATCGCAAGACATTGCAGTAAGGCCTATCTACCTGAAATCCCATTACCCAACACATGTCCTGTTTCAGCAAAAAGTTACACAGCATGTCAAAGCAAGAAAAAAAATCAGTCTGAAAAAACAAAGCAATCACTGAAAAATACTCATGTATAACACAGGAATAGCAATTAGCAAAAATGATATTGAAAATAAATGATTAATATAGTGTCTGTAGTGGGAAAATAGACAATATGCAAGAACACATGGGGAAATACACATAGATGAAAACTCTAAGAGAGAATAAAAAGGAAATGCTAGATATAAAAACACTGTAGAAGAAATAAGGAAAAGCTTTCAACTGAGCTTATCAATGGACTACAGGCAGTTCAAGAAAAAATATGCAGAGTTTTAAATTAGGTTAGTAGAAACTTCCCAAACTAAACTATAAAAGAAAAACAGAAATAAATAACTAAGAAAATTTCTAAAGATAAATATCATACATGTAAGTGGGGTATCTGTAGAAGAGATAGTGGAAAAAATCTGAATGCTTCTCCAAATTAATGACAGACACCAAATCACAGACTCAGAAAGACACCAAAGAGGATAAATACCAAAAACTACATCCTGTCACATCATATGCAAACTACAGAACACCAGAGACAAAGACAAAATCCTGAAAGAAGCCAGAGTTTCAAATATATTTTGCCTGTAGAGAAAAAAGGGTAAGAATTCCAGCATGGTTCTCCTCAGAAAGAATCCAAGCAAGAGAATAGAATGAAATTTCTTAAGTAGTGAAAGAAAGAAAATCCCTCCATCAACCTAGAATTTCAGAGCCAACAAAACTATCCCTTCAAAAATAAGAGCGATACGAAGACTTTCTCAGGCAGGCAAAAGACACTGAAGGAATTTGCCGTCAACAGAAATGACCTCCAAGTTCTTCAAACTGAAGGAAAGTGATGTGCCAAAAACTTGGGCTTTTTGTAAGGACAGGAGGAGTTTTGGAAAAGGAAGACATAAAGGTAAAACAAATATTTTTCTTTTTCTTTCTCTTAATTGCTCTGATACATAATTTATAAAATAAATAAAAGTAATTAGAAATAAAATTTCCTTTTGGGATATAACTAAAGGAGTTAAATCACCATGTATGAAGTTACCTGCACTCTCCTGTTCATTGAAGTGTTATCCAAAATAGTCAAGATACGGCCCATTGTTTGTTAATATTATAAACCTAGGGCAACAACTAAGAAATGCTTGAAAGGAAGTGTAATTCATTCGCTATAGAGAAATAGGATGGTGTCATAAAAGCTCAAAACCAGAGAAGATAGAAAAAGAGGGTGCAAAAGTAAGCGATAACAAATACAATGCACAGAGAAAAACTACAAATGTGGCAAGAAGTATATTAATAATCTTTTAAATGTGAAGTATCTTAATAGCCCAAACAAAAGATAGAGATTATCAGAGTACATTAAAAAAATAAGACCCACAGATGTTGACAAGAAAGTCACTGTAACCATAAGGATTTCAATGGGTTAAAAGATAAGAGGTAAGGAAAGATATATTATTCCAACAATGATTAAAAGAAAAGTGAACTGCCTATATTAATTCAAACAAAACAGACTTCAGAGCAAGGAAAATTGTCAGGAACAAAGAAAGCCATCATACAATGATAAAGGGGTTACTTCAGGCAAACACAACAATGCTTATAGAGTATATGACTAACAACAGTCTGTCGGATATGTGAAGGATACCTGAATGAAGAGGAAAGAAAAATAGACAAATTCATTACTGTAGATGGAGATTTCAGTGCTTCTCTGTCAATAATTTATAGATCAAGCAAACAGAAATTTGGTAAGGATGTATACGTTCTGAATAACACTATCGGTCAGCAGGATCTAATTGGAATTTATAGAATTCCATTCAACAGCAGCAGAATACACACTCCTCTCAAGCACATATGGAATTTTAATGGAGGTAAACCACATTCTAGACCATAAAATGCACCTGAGCAAATTGATACAAACCATGTTTTTAGACCACAGTGTAATTAAGCTGGAAATCACTAACAGAAACATAACTGAAAAATCACAAAATATTGTAAAATTAAAAAATAGATTTCTAAATAACATGTGTTCCAAAGAAGTACCTAGAGAAATGGTTAAAACATATAAAAGTAATTGAAGATGTAAATACAGCTTAACAAATGTATGGAACGCAGCAGACTAATACTTAAAAGGGAGCTTGCAGCATTAAATGCATCTACGTGTTAGAAAAGAAGAAAGATCTGTAATTCATAACCAAAGTTTCTGCTTAGTGAACTAGAGAAAGGGCAATTTATGCTATGAACAAGAAGTAAAGGGCCGAGGATTTAGCTCAGTGGGGCCAGGGATTTAGCTCAGCAGCACAAGCGCCTGCCTGACAAGTACAAGATCATGAGTTTGATCCCTGGTACCAAAAAAAAAAAAAAAAAAAAAAAAAAAAAAAAAAAAAAAAAAAAAAAAAAAAAAAAAAAAAAAAAAAAAAAAAAAAAAAAAAAAAAAAAAAAAAAGAAAAGAAATAAAGAAATAATAAAAATTAGAGAACAATCAATTTTATTGAAAATAAAAAATGTAATATTAAAATTCATGTGGAACCAGAAGAGACCTAGAATAGCAAAAGCGATTTGGGGCAACTAAGGGAAGGCAAAGGGCATCACAATCCTTGACTTGAAATTATACTGCAAAGCTACCTCTATAAAAACAGCATGGAACAGGCAAAAATAAAAAATAAAGAAACAGACCCAAGTATCAGTATTAACAGAATAAAAGATGCGTAAACAACTCCAAAAATTCGGCCACCTCATTTTTACAAAGGGGCCAAACGCCTTCACTGAAAGAAAGATAGTCTCTTTAATATAGTTGTGGGAGAACTAGCTTTCACATGTGAAGCATTAAGTCTAAACCCCTATCTCTCACTATTCACTAAACTAAAACTGAGATGGATCAAAGTTCTAAGAAAATAGAAATAATTAATGTCCTGGAAGATAGAATAGGCAAAACTCTCTCTCCTCCTGTCACTAGTTCTCCCTGTGAACTCTTATCCAGCAGCCTGGACATTCACCTATGATTTCTACACTTTTGGTTCCTAAATGCTGTATTACCAGCCTAAGCCAATTTGATCTCCAAGCCAATTCTTTCACTTACTCACTGGGTGTCTTTAACTGGCTGTCTCACAGACAGCCCCAAACTGAACATGTCCAAAATGAGATCTATACAACTGATCACCTACTTTCCTTTAAATCCCTCTTCTTTCTCCAAACTTAATTATGATGACGATGATGGCAGTATTGACCATGACAGTACTAACTAAAATGAAAAAAGAAGGGAAGAAGAAACCAAATATTTGTAGATACAATTCTAATTGCTTTATGAATGTTAAATCTTTCAGTTCTTACATCCATTTTATGAGATATTTAGTATTATTGTAACGAAACTAACACCATGCAGGGCTTCAGGGGTTATCCCAAGTGGAAGGGTGACCTCAAAAACTAGGCATGTGATCTCTCAAAATTCATTCTAGCAAAGAAAAGCTGAGGCACCCTGAGGCCTCTGAAGTGTATCTGGTGGGAAGTGGTGGACACCTTCCACATGGTGGGGAAGATAGGCACTAATCGGTCTACATGATCACATCTTGTGAGCCAAAAACAAGAGCAAACTTCACTTCAACTAGTTTGATAAAATCTGGGGACAGAACCTAATTGTCCTGACCCTGACCACATGCTTGTTCCTGAGCCAGTCATCATTTTGAAAGGGAAAAGTCCACTAAAGTTGGTCCAGCCTGGTCTACATCCCCAGTCCAGTTGTGTTGGATAGGAGTGGAGGTGTCCTGATTGATGGCCCCACAAAGACTCCATATTCTGGGAGGAGTTTCTCAGTGGACCAGAGGTGCTGTTACCAGAAGGAAGATGAGAATACATGCTGAACAGGCAAAACCATGGCCCATTGCAGTATTCATCACCTGTGGATGCTTTGTAGCGGGATTATGGGACTGAGCCAGTCAGGACCTACCTCTGAGAAGGCTGACCATTCTGGGCCTCTGTGTCTTCTACCTAGGGCTTGCCACCTTGCATATGTCTGCATTGCTCTTTGACAACTTCTACTACACCTTACCTTCACTCCTTTCTTTGCCTTCTGGTATCATTTTTCATCACAAGAGACTGGCAGACGTTTGATGAGCTGCAAACACAAATGGGAACATCATCCGTGCTGTTGTTCCAGAGCAACTAAATTAGGTATCGCAATAGACTATCAAACATTTAAAATAGTGCAATCAAATGAGAGGTTTATTGTTCCAAAAGCACTAATGACACATCTATAGTTGTCTCATATAGTCATTTTATGTGAAGAGTTTGTAATACCAGCTGCTGTTTTGTATGAGCTTTTTTATCTTTGACCTAGGTACTTAAATCAAAGATTCATCCTACTCTACACTCCAGTGACTTGCTACCTCCCAAGTTGGCTGGTCAAGCCTTGGAAAGTACACATAAGAAAAATTGCTTGAATTAGGTTTTTTCTGTTTTGGTCCAAAAAATACTGTCAGTCTGGTTGAAGAGAGATGTTCTTTGAATTATCTCTAAAATCCAATATATACAGGAAAATAGTGTTTATGCAGGTCAGAGAGATGCAATTATCTAAATACTACTCGTTAAGTATAGAAGTGGTTCTGTATTTTAAAAATGAACTCAGTGTATTAATCACTAACTGTGAAATATAGTACGGGGCCCAGCTGGTATCAGGACTGACCGTGATAACATTTTTACTAGTATATATTAATACTAAAAAGTAAAGGAAGCTTTACTGCATTGGCAGGGCTTCAGGGGTTATCCCAACTGGAAGAGTGACATCAAAAAGCTAGGCATGTGATCTCTCCAACTTCATTCTAGCAAAGAAAAGCTGAGGCACTTTGAGGTCTCTGAAGCTTATCTGGAGGGAAATGGTGGGTTCATTAAGGAGCACACCACACATTACATGTGAGGCCACCCCACCAAAATAGAAAATGCTCCTTCCTCTGTGGAACTTCCAAAATTCAAACTCTATTAGGTCTCAATGACAATCCAGATGCCTGAAGGTGAGAGGCTTGAACAATGGCCATTGTAGACTGTCTGTGTAGCCAAGAGCCTTCCCTTTATAAAGTACTATGTTATATAATTCTTCCATATCATTGTTATCAGTTAATTCTGACAAAAATTCTTCAAATGGGTTGCTTATCTGTTGGGAGAAGCTAAAGCTGGAGATTGACCACAGGCACAGAGCTGGAGCAAGGCCTTTGGGGAGCAAAGAGCACCTGGGGTGAGCCACTTGAAAAACCACCTCCAGTCCCCAAAACACCAAGCCCTTAGGTTGCCTTGGGGAACATTGCTATGCAATGGGGTGTCACATGACTTTACATTGTTAGATGTATAAATAGACACTGCATTGGTTTAAGCACATCTTTTCCTCCCATCAGGAGAGAGTGCTCCATCTGATCCCAGTTTTCTGTGTCTTGTCTTTATTTTCAGACCTAGAACCTTCAAGGGGATTTTTAAAGTCTATGTTGAGAGCTGTGTTATAGGGATATACGATATGTCTGAACAAATCCCTCGCACCTTAATTTGGTCAAATGGCACAAACACGTTTTTCTTTTAAATACATATTTTTGTTTAAATTACTTTTAGCTGATATATAAAACCACGAGGACCACATGGGATAATATGGCACATGTGATATTTTGTGATGTACACATTGTGTAATGTTTAAATCAGGCTACGCATCTCTAGCTCCTTAGACAGGTATTTTTTTATGGTAAACATTCAAATTCCTTTTATCTAGCTCATTGAAATATATAGTAAATGTTCTCTGTATGCACCTTACGATGTAATAGTGTACCAGAATTTGTGTTCCTGTCTGACCATAACTTAGTGCTCACTGATTAACCTTTCCCCATTTGAACTCACTTCAGATTCCCAGGAAATGCCATGTGGAAGTGGCAGCTTGGCCCTCACGATTAGATACCCCTGCTTCTGTGCTTTTGCAGTACTCCCTACCATCAGTGTCCCCTGTATTTAGAACTTGGTCTTCTGGCTAACTTGATTACTTTATCCCAGCACCTCAAAACACCGGGAGCACAGTAGAACAGACTGAACCTACCTTGAATGGAATAAACTGCCAATTGAGCCGCCACACTCTAAAACACATGTCTCTAGGTAAATCAGCTTGACATCAACCCTAGGGAGAAAACCCAACATAGCCCAGGAGTGGCTAAAGGGACAGGTGTATAACAGAGTAACTAATTCCCACCGAAGGTGAAGTCAGTCTCCATCTGGAAAACAGATGGAATGCTCCCCATTAGTGCTAAACATAAATTAAATCTATCTGCCAAAACAGAATGTTAACATTGATTTTTGTGGATTTTTTTCCTCAAAGAAAGAAAGCCATTTGTTTATGAACTAAAACTTCATGACAAATTTTTGCTCCGTGTTGTAATTATAACACCTGATTTCCTAATTAAACATGCTAATTGTGAGTAGTTACCTCACATAATGACAAAGAACAGAAGTATAGTTATGTAATAAAAATCTTTTATGAAACTTTTGTGGGAAAAAGAACTGATTAAGAAGATGGCTGCCTAGCAAGAGTAGAAGAGACACTATCTGGGGTCTGCTGTGTCTGAGCAGCCACTGGGTGGCAATTATAACTTGGCTGTAGGTTTGAGTTTCTCAGTGTTTAAATCTGTGAAAAGCTCACTCTGTCTCTGAGAGCATAACAACAGAGGCGTTCAGTGCCGGAGGAGGAAGAGGAACTTCCTTATGGACTAAAGGCATTTTTTTTACTTCCGAGTTGAGACTGGAACAAGCCAAACCTTCCACGTGGGATTTCACTGCTGGGAAATTGTTTCCAGAATTCATCCTACCACCTCCCTATCTTCATCCACCAGTAAAAGAGAGTCTAAGAAGCTTGTCTGAGGTGGAAGACTAGTACAGTAGACTAACATAATAGAGAATTGAAGGAAAAGGAATATGGATAGTAGAAGAACCATTAAGCCCAGACTTAAGACTTTGGTAATTGGATGTAGGAAGTAGTTGGGAAATGCAGGCAGGAACTTTGCAGAAGTATTAGTGAATAGCTTAAATGAGGCTCCTTTAATGTTTATCAAGAGATGCAGTAAGGGTAGGAATTTCTTTTAAACACCATACAGTGTCCACATAGGGCTTTTCAGACAGCACTTTTGTATAGATCTGGAACCAAATTAGGCCCATGTATATATTTAGGCTACCCATTGCACTTTATTTTATTCATACTCAGTCTCATAAAGCAGATATCTTTTGTTTCTCCATATCTTTTCTCTCCATACATAACCTACTCAACTTCAGTATATGTAAAAATGCTCTGTGGATAAATTATATAAATCTATGTAATAAAGGCTAGCTGCTTTTCCCATAAACATCATTTTGTCATAATTATTGCTTCCACAATTATTCCCATATTCTTTAAACCTTAAGATTCACATATCCCCTTTTCTATTTTCTGGGCTTTTATTCCCTCAGCTCACCTTCATTGAATCTGTTAAGTAGGTTTTTTGTTTTCCTTATCAGTACACCAAAGTTCAAGGTAAGTAAAGATTTAAACTGAAGCATCCAAAGGAAATTGATAGAAAGGTTGAAACTATGTCATGCAAACTGGCTGGGCTACAGCCACTATGATGTTCTGTAATTACGTTTCCATTACTCTCTGCAAGATGCCATGTAATCCTCACATCAAATTGTGCATTTAAAATATTATTTATGAGCACAAAACTGTCAGGTTAGATTCATGTACCCATTTTGTGTTGTACACCTAAGTGAAGCTTTAACTCCGCAGCCACGAATTTTCACTGCAGTGAAGAGTCGGTAGACTCCATGGGTGGGGTGCGAGAGACGCTTTGATAACACCTTGCCAAGATTATGATACTGGTTGTCTCTTTCTGTGAGGCAAGAGCCCAGCTAAGCCTGACGTCTCCCAAGCAGACTAGTGTGGCAGCATGGTCTCATTTACTTAGGAAAGGAGCTTACAGGCATTGAGATTTATGTTTTCCAGAGTGAAATGCAGCAAAAACTTCCCAACCCTTACATAACCAGCAGCACACAAGGCCACACAAAGAAACAAGACTAGCAGCAGCCTACCAGGGCACTGCTGGCAACCCAACCTGACCAGAAACTGTATCTGGAAAGAAAATAGATTCATCTATGTCCGGAAAACTCATTTCATTTCATGTGGTAGAAAGGAAGATTTTGAAATGAAGGTCATACAATGTGGAAAAAAAAAAGATTCACGAAAGCACAATTCCTGGCTCACAATACGAGATTCATAAAAATTGATAGGATCAATGTTTGTAAGAAAGCAAATGTCTCCATTAGTGGGCAGTGGTTTGCACTTTTCCCTCAAACATTTTGCTTATTATCATAAATTCCATAGTTTTATAAAAGGGGAAAAAATGCTTTCTTTAGATGCTGAAATGAAGGAAACTCTCCTGGATTTGGATTTTTAAATTCCGTTTTTTTGTTTTTTGGGTTTTTTTTTGCAGAACTAGGGATTGTACCCAGAACCAGGCTCAAGCTTGTAATTCTCCTGCCTCAGCCTACCAGAGTACTGGAATTACACATGTTCATCACAATGCCCAACCTAAATTTACTTTTAAAAATTTTAAGTGTAGCTCAGCGATAGAGCCCTTACTCATTATGTGTGAGGCCCTGGGTTCAAGCCTCAGCACTAGGAAGAAAATTCTTCCGAGATAATTTTGCTCTTACAGGAAATTCACGAGAATAAGGCAAAGTTCTCATATACCCTTCAGTCAGTTTCCCCATATAACAATTTATGTAATTATAGGCTTGGGATCTAACCTGAAAAAGTAATATTTTATACTACTGTTCTCTGACCTGCAGAATTTATTCGTATTTCCCTAGCTCTCTACTAATTTTTTTTCTTTTTTTGTCCCAGAATCTAATGTAGGTTCACAACATGTACTTGATTGTCATGTCTCCTTAGTCTCTGATCTGTGATATTTTCCTATTTCCTTATCTCCATGTGCTTGGCACCTGTGAAAAGCACAGTGGTCCTCTCCTACTTGAGGGGATACATTCCAAGATGTTCCCTGGATTCCTGAAACTGAATACAGTACGCTCAGCTCAATAACATATGGACATATACATGCTGTTTACCAAGAGTAAGATTTTTTTTTTTTTGTTTCACAATTAGTAGGGCATGAATAAGCAGACAAGCTGAATACAAACCTTAACCTTAAGTCAGAGTCTTGGATGCCCTTGCCATTATAGGCATTAACACCCAATTGCACTAAGTCAGGGACAATGGGAGAATTCAAGGATAAAGAGGCCATAAGGCCGGGGCACAGGATGATCGGGGCCGCATCAACTTCCCCCGAGAAGGAATGCTTGTGTTTTAAGTGTCTATAGAACCATATGTGCACCTCTCAGATCACTGTTCGTACTTTCTGGCTCCCATCCTCTGCAAACTGAATGCTAATCCTATTAGTGATACCTCATTGTGTTGTTTAAACCTTCCAACTGAGAGCCAAGACTCTGCAGGCAGCTCGAATTGCATATGAATTCCATTTCTTCCACACAAGCTGCATAATCCTAGTCAAGCTATTTCATCAACTTTAGTCTAGGTTTCCTGAGGAATAAAGAGAGCAGCTATCTGATTGTGCGTGTGACATAATCTCTATGAAACATTCGGTATAGTACCCAACACATGGTGAACATTCAGCAAACAGGAGCACTATCAATATTATTGCTACTGCTGACTCTAACCTTACCCTAATAATCAAAGGGTTGTAATGAAAGTTAGCCATTATTTGATCTATAATTGCAATTTTTTGCTAATCTTACTAACCAGCCAGCACACATTTTTGTAATTCAGTACATTCCCTACAAAAGGGGAGGGGTCCTAGTATTTTATCAAAGTGAGGATGTAAGTAGAAGATTGAGAGTTCTACTTTCAGCTATTAATTACCCAGCAAATTTCACCTAACTAATCAACTTTGCATGGAGTTGTAAGATAATGAAATCTTGCTCTGCTTTGTCTTTGTGAAGTTAGAAACACTAATTGCACAGGAGAAATTCGATCTCTGTTGGCATGATTAGGTAAGTTATTAATTAATTTTAATACTGTAAATACCTTGGGCACAATTTTAAGGTTTGCACCACCTGTGATTATACTCACAGGAAACTGGGAGTAAAAGTAATCTTAAAACAATTTAGTTTGATAAGCTTGCTTTGCACAAAAGAGAATTCAAGCCCAGAAGAATAAAGTAACTTTCTCAAGGTTGCATAGTCAGGTAATGTATCTGTTTCATGACCACCTTGCTTTCTTTCAGGCACAAAATGGCATGCTGTAGATAATTAGAATTCGATGTTTAAAGGTGACTATTTCGTCCTGATGACATTAGCCTTCAATTAACTTCTGATAACACCCTGCCCATCCAGCCCAGAAAGACTCCTAACAGTAATAAGAACATCCTATCCATCTCCAGAAAATGTCCACTCATTTTACCATCACCATGCCCCTGTGATTGCCACACTGTATAGACAAGAAAGCTAAACTCTGAGATCTGGATTTGGAATGACTGGCTTCTCTTACGGTAACCAAGGAAAACCTCATGGGAAAAATGGTATAGGACTGGAAGAATTTGCAAAACTTTACTCATTGGTCAAAAACTAAAAAGGGTAGACATTTTGGGTGGCAGAAACAAAATGAGCAAAAATGAGGGGTGTATTGTAATATTGATTAACAAACCCTCTGTCCTACCCTGCAGAGTAGATATCAATTGATTGAAATGGTTTTATTGGTGAGTAATTTCAAGGGCCTATCACATAGTTAATGAGCAAGGATTTATACATTTTTTATTGCAACTAATAGGCAGAAAAACAATTTGAATTTTACCTTCTAGTGACCATAAAACAGTATCATGGTATTGTAATGATTAAAATAATCATTAAAAAACAGTTTAGCTAAATTTGAATAAACCTAGGCACATGAAGACATAGTGTCTTCATCAAAGCAGCTTTAATCCAGATAAAATGAGCCTCCTAAACTGTCTTTGATCTTCGAAATAAAATCCTTGGAGCACCAATTACAGCAATGCCTGAAAAGCAATTATTATCAGCCTCCATTGCTTTCCAGCATGAGCTCTAATTTAATTACATCTTCTCTGTTTAAAACATATCAGTGTACTTTGAGATATGTCAGTGGAAAAAGGAGTCTATGTTAATAAAAAGGGTTTTTTTAATAATATTGGAGGTAATTAGTCTTGGTCATCCTGTTTCCAAAAGAGACACAGGATTATGAACTCATTAATTTCAAGTAGTCATTGCTGTAAAATAATTTTCATCTTCACTGTTGGGGAATTGTAATCCCTGAGTGGAAAGGATGTAGGAGGAAAGTTCAGAAGTTCAGTGCTTGATTGTCTTGAACCTAAGGACGTCATCCATTCCTATTGCCTTATTCTAAGCTCAATCAATTGTGCATATGTAACATTCACGTTTGACTTCCAGTGGTTGTTGGTGAAATGTGCATTTACACTGCTTCTTGACCCCTTCTCACATTTATAATGCTAAGGAACAAAGGTGGATGTGTGCTTGCTGGCAGAAAGCCAGGCCATATTGACTTTGTACAGAGAAGGTTTATCTTGTCATTCTCCAGTAGCACTAAAATTTCTCCTGCTTCTAAAATTGCCATCTCCTTGATGGTACTGGCAAATCAATGCCTTTTCTGGGTGGGAAAAAGTCCCATGAACATAGGCACACCAATTATTTTACAGAGGAGGTGATACAGAACCATTGTTATGAAGATCCCTTAAGGTCAACGAGATGCCAGGAAGGGCAGAGACCAGGCTCAAGGTCACCTGTCCTCCAGTTCTTCTAAGGTAGAGAATATTTCATGTCAATGCAGCCTACTGGATTGTGAAATCAACATTTTACATTAAAAGGTAGAGTAAGCATAATCTCCACTCCCAAAACCCTGTTTTCTTGGGGTCTTTTGTTGTTATGTTGTTTTGTTTGTAACCTTGGTTAATCACTGCTTCTCAGAATCCTCATAATGGTAATTCAAACCTTCTGTGTGAATATTCTTTTAGGAAAAAATGTAATTGCACATTTGTGGGCTATATATAGATCTACTACATCAGAATATGCTGCATACACTGAAGTTTCAAAGTCTTGCTCTTCCTCAGTAGCTCTCAGATTTGAATGAAGGAAGTTGCACATATATGTGTCATCAAGGAATCTTTTTTAGAAACATACAAACTTGGAACTCCCTCAAAGGGGCAAAGAGTGGTAACAAACATACTCTTAAAAATAATACCCCCAGGTGTGGTGGCTCACACTGTAATTCCAGCTACTTAGGAAGCTGAGGCAGAAAGATTGCAAAGTTGCCTGGGCAACTTAGTGAGACCCTGTCTCAAAATAAAATTTAAAAGCGAGAGGGGTACAAAGCTAGACATTCTGGAGGGCTAAGTCAAGACAATTTCAAGTTTGATCCCAGTCTGGACAACTTAGTAACCTGCTAAATCCCCGTCTTAAAACAAAAAAATTTTAAAAGGTTTAGGGATGTAGCTCAATGGGAAAGCCCTGGGTTCAATCTCCATTAACACACACACACACACACACTCACACACACACACGCACACACACACGTGTGCACACACACACACACAAAGTACAAGAAGCAAAGATATGTGAACTGTTCTACAAGTAGTATAAACAGTTTCAGTTTCTTTGTGCTTTTTTGCTGCTTATATTCAAAGGTACATGCCCTTCAAAGATGAAATAAAGAGTAAATCAGTAAAATAAAGATGAATGAGGAAATTTAGAACTACAGAAACCTGAAGTTAAAGAAATGTGCTAAGACAAAGCACATAATAATTTTTGAGTTTCTTGACAACCAAAGCAAAAAGTAAAATGCAATATTCCACAGTTCTCTGAAAACCTAACAGCTGTGCAAACAAATGTTAGATATTTTTAAGCATATAATTCTGAGATAATTTAATGAGAATTTATACATTGAAGAACACTGAAACAGTATCAGTCCCCAGAGCATTCAGAAAGATGCAGAAAGTTTGCGTGGTTATTCTAATGTCAAGTGCATATGCCAAAGCAGTAGGATTCTGTTGTCTATTTATTTCTTGATCTCATTTTCCTGTGTATAATGAAGAAACAAGAGAAGCAGAGACAGAAAAAGATGCAGTATTTTGAAGGAAGGAATACAGCTTACCTAAATTCACCTGTGTCATATAGGTAAGAGTTCTCCAGAGGAGGCAGTTGCCAGGCACAAGGAGTTTGGCAGTTGCCACAGGAACCTTTAAGCTAATGATTCTTCTGAGGATCCAGTCGGGGAAGCAGTGTGTTAGGTGCATTGGAGATTTGTCAGCACAACCCCAAGAGCGGTCTTAAAGATGCAGGCATCCAACCAGTCATTCACATTAGAGAATCTGAGGAGAATTTGAGCTTAGTTTACCACAGGGACACACTGCAGCGCTCCTCAAGTTTCTATCTGAAATGTACCAGCCAAAAACAGAGCTGATGTTCCCTCTGGCTGGTCACTTGTATTGTAGCCTGTTGAAATATGTCTTAGAACATGTCTTCAGGCTATAAAACAAAACAAAACAAAACAAAACAACCTATCTCCACGTTAGTAACTCTCCAGAGAACCATAATTTTCTGTTAACACAAGGGGGAAAAAGTTATTAAAAACAAAATCATGTACTTTGGCCTACAGGTTTTATCAAACTCCTTTTGAGTGGTATACTGAAACGCTGAGTAACAATAGGATTGTCCCTAAAAGAAGAAGCTATTACATGTAATGCAAATAGACTATTTTAGCAATGTTTTATTCAGCAAATAAATCAGAACTTATGTAATTTCATCTTTCCATAGTAAGTTGCTGTTTGTTTTTAAATTTTATCTTTAAATCCTGGGTTTGTGACACCCACAGATATTATCAGACATCAATATATCATCTCCCAGGAGGAGACAGCCTCAGAGGCAGCAGGCAATTTTATTTGAGCTGCCAAGTGCTCTGGAAAAGAGAAATGTCATTCCCTCACCAAAGGGATTTCACTCTGGACCATGACTCACATTGCTAATTGCTCCTGTGTGTATGTCTCAGGCCAGGCTTGAAATCATCCAATTCAAAGAGGAATTCCTGAGGGAGTATTCTTCTTCTGCAGATTTGACACTTAAATTAAAGAATGGAAATTACAAGTCTCCACGCTTATTCTTTCTTTGTTGATTTTAGAAAGACGTTGCTCTGTTTTCCCATCTCAGCCAGAGAAAGCTTAGGCTTTATGTCAGTCTTGATGGGTGACACTAAAGATTTTCCATTAGAAGTGCACACCTGAAAACTAGCCCCCAATTCTGCTACTTCATTTGAGGTTAGACAGAACAAAGGCTCAGACGATACTATAGCTTGTATCTAGATGTCCTCCCAATGCCCATGTGCTCATGGGTGGGGCTTTTGGGAGGTGGCTGGATCATGGGTGCATGATGCTTTATTAGGGTGAGCGATACTAGGATTAAGGTTGTGTGGTAAGTAAAATGGTTTAGCATAGTTCTGAGTGTGACTAATGGAAGGCTCACCTGGGATGTGAGTGGTACCCATCAATAGGCTTGTAGCCTGGATAGAATATAAAGGGACAGGAAGAAAGTTGCCTTCTGCTCGCTATGCCATGGACTGCTTCTCCTTTGTGATACCCCTTTACCTTGCTGCTTGTCTTGGAACTAGCTGGCTATGGACTGAAACCTCTACAAACTCTGAGTTAAAATTAACCTCTCCTCCTTTAACTCAGGGTCTCAGGTATTTTATCTCAGCAACAAGAAAAATAACTAAGACAGATAGATAAACCCAGCATACTACCAAAACCTTTGGGAGCCTGAGGTAAGATGGTGCCCATGTAGCACAAAAGACTGAACTTTGAGGTCTAGTCTGCCCCTGTTACCCTGGCCCTTGCTTATTGAGCAATTACACAGGCACCAACTTCGACCTTAATAGCATAGTTCAGTACTATCCTCTGGCCCTAAAATGGTGTTGGATCATGACAGAAATCTACATGTGGGACCAGCTGCATGAGTTGCTGAATCCAGAACAAAATGAGCATGCATGGCCCTTATGTTAAAATGTTTATCATGACAGAATTAAACAAAATTTCTGGATACGTCAAAATGTGGGATTCTGTGCAACTGTCTTGTGAACCTCATCTGCATGATTACTCCCCAGAGATGGAAGGCATTCTCAGCAATGTTGTTCCCATAAGACCAGTGTGTTTGTTTGTTTGTTTGTTTTTATCCTGATCTCCAAGACTTGCAGGATGGATGAGACCCAGGGATCAACATGTCCTATCCCTTTCTCTTGACCAACCTTCTCTCACTGTAACCTTTTATTATGTCCTACCCTCATGACTCTAATTTGTAGCCAGGTCTGCAGCCTCTGTTTCAGGTTAGCATCTTCTTAGGTCTTACTATCCTCCATAAATGAGGCACCTTTTTGCCTGGGTCAAATATCACTATTGTCTTCACTTATGACATGACATGATTTAAGTACCTTTGCTGGGCAATGAGTATTGCCTATATTATTCCTATTCTGCGGTTCTCATATCTGAGGAAAATAGTATTGGTACTTTCCATTTCATAGAATCATCTACTCTTCCACCCGCTGTCCTAGTTGTGAGGTTTATAACTCTTGAATAACTTACATTAACTATTTGAGACTCCAGGGTTCTTTCTTTAAAATGAAAGTATTAATGAAGATTCCACTGACCATTACAGATTCTTTTGTGGAATGTTTACCCAATTCACAGAATATGAAATTCCCAAGGAAGCAAAAAGCACCCAAGACCACCCATTCCACAGAATCCCCTTGATGTCATCAAATCTAGAATAAATATATCTTGAGCATCACTTGGTCCCAAGACTAGCAAAAAGGGCGGAGCCTCATCCAAGGACACATCCCACTTTTCTCACCTTTCTATAGGGTCAAAAATACATCTTACTATGTTCATTTTGAAGTGTAAATAATTTGTATTCCTTGTGGGAAGCAGGATGAGAGAGGATAAAGAACATTAGGACCACAAAATAGGAAAGGGCATCCACCAGTTGCACAGAAATCAGAGGAGGTGTTTGTACATCTTACTAAGGATTTACAAGTACAGTGTTGTACTTAATCTTCACAAATTAAAGTTAATCAGTATATTCTTTTTTAAGGTGAGTCCTGAAACCATTTTCACACATTGCTTTATGGATGCTATAAAACATATTTGATCTACTCCAATCACTTGCAAACATTAAAATAATAACAAAATGGAAAAATGAAATTTATTGAAGTTATGGGAGTGGAAGAAAATGCTAAAACAGTCAGGTAGTGAGAGGCAATAACATAAATGGAACAGCCTCTAAGCACCTTGCCAGCTTTCAGCATTCTAGGCCTTTTTCCCAAAGTGATGCCCCACAAAATCCTGTTCTATAGGCTATTACCAGACATGCTGAGAATATAAGCATTCCATGTTCAGATATGTTTGGCAACTGTTTACGATAAATCTCCTAGAGACAGATAATTGAAAGAGTCCCATTTTTAGAGTTTTCATGTGCCATTTTCTTATTTCTTTTCACATCAGGAATTTTGGATCTGTGATTCAATAGCTGATCCTACTTCCAGGTAACCAATAAAGTATCTCAAAGCACAAATCCTGGGTCATTGATTCCTCGCTCCTCTTAAGGACCATGGATGGTCTGAAGTGCAGCCATTCACCTCACCATCAGCTAAATCGATTTTTATACCTATCCCTTGTTAAGACACAATTTCTGTGCAACTGGTGGATGCCCTTTCCTATGTTGTGGTCACGATGTTCTTTATCCTCTCTCATACTGCTGTCTGTAAACTGATTCAAAAACTTTGGAATCTCATACTCAAAACAAAAGAACAGACTGTGATCTGGATAAGCCAATAAGCTTTCAGTTTGAGGCAATCATTTTTAGTCCCTTGTGTAAAAGGCTATTTGCACTGAATTCCAAATCAGTAGGTGTTTGAGATCTCTTTCCAACTATTCACCTCACATAATTAAGTTCCTTAAATTTAATATTTATGAGCAGTCTTAAAAATATGTTATATACACATGTGATTTCAAGAATACCCAGCCTCCCATGCTTTTAATCTTGCCTTAAGTAAATTCCCACAGTCACTCAAAGTCATTTTTGCACAAATGATACAGAATTCCAAATCAACTCTGTCAATGAAGGTACCAGGATCATGTGACACGGTCATAGGACCAGGTGAAAGGGTTGATTGAGGGCTCATCACACTATGTAGGTGTGGTTGAGTGGTGGCCATAAATATTGTGTTCCTGAGGAAAGTTACATCAGGCAGACCAAATGACCATCCTTAAAAAAGAAGAAACTATTTGCAGGTTCAAGCAAGTATGAACTAGAATTCTGCTAATTAGTTTCCATTATTAGCTAAATACATAATCAAATTTTGGAGGCTGTAGAACAGCAATGAGAAATCAATCATTCATCATAAATCTGAGGATGCATATTGATCTTCTTGCTATAATGTCTAGCCTGATCTGCAATCAATAAATGTTTCAGTCTTATCAAGAGCATATTATCATTACCACACAGGTAATGAAAAATCAAAACTGGGAGGAAAGTGCTGAGGTAATAAAGACCCAGCACAACTGAAAATTTTTCTTTCAAGAATTTTCATAAATTAAACAAATAATGTAAAATCAAAAACTAAATGAACTGTTTTTAACAAAATAAATACCAGAATAATTTATCATCAGTGTACATATAAAATAATTAATGCAAAAGGAATAACAGACCCAAATGTAAATCTAAAACTTGGAAATATCTAGAAAAAAAAACAAAGGAAAAATCTTTATGACTTTGGGTTAGGCAGAGTTCTCAGGGCATTTAAATCATAAATCATAAAAAATAATAAATTACTTTATCAAAATTCAAATATTTTCTTCAAAAACACTTAAAAATGAAAAGAAAAGTCATAGACTTGTAGACAATCTTACCAAAATACATATCTGATAAAGGACTGCAGAATAAATAAAGCATACAGAATATATAAAGACCTCTCAAACTCTGTAAGAAAAACAACCTAGCTTTAAAAATGGGTAAGAGATTTGAGCAAACATTTCAAATACCAAAAAAGATATAAGATGGCAAAGAAGTATACATGAAAACATGCTCAACATTATTAGTCACTAGGGAAATGCAAATTAAAGCCTAATGAGCTACTGTACAACCATCTGAGTGATTAAAATTTTTTTTGATCAACAATATCATGTGCTTGTGAGGTTGTGGACTGTGGTAAGCAGAATAATGGTCCTCACAGAAATCTACATCATAATCTCTAGGAAACTTGAATATGGTATGTTACATGATATCCAGGAAAAATAAATTTGTTAATCATTTGGCTTTAAAAGATTAACATGGAGTACCCAAGTAACCAGTGTATTCAGAAGGATCTTTTAATTTTAGAAGAGTGAGGGAAAAGATTCAATCTCAAAGAGAGCCTTCATAAAAAACACTAAGTCAGTCACTACTTTCTTTGAAGATGAAGGAGACCACAGGCTGAGGAACGAAGGAAGCCAAGAAGCTGATAAAGTAAGGAAACAGATTGTCCCCCAGAGCTTCCAGAAAGGATTGCAGCCGCTGACACCTTCTTTTGGGCCTCATGAGACCTGAACATGTGAACTTCAGAGCTAAAGATTATAAATTTAAACTGCCAAGTTTGTGAACATTTTTATAACAGCCATTGCAAATTAAGGCATGGAATAACTAGAACTCTCCTAGAGTTCTGACAAGAGTGTGAAATGGTACAGCTGCCTGGGAAACAAATGGATCACTGTCTAACACAGTTAAAAACATACCCCCTATACAACCCAGCAATCTCATTCCTAGATATTTATGGGGTATTTATGTAGGGTTTTCTTTTTGGTTCTGTTTTGGGTGCTTTGTTCTGTTTTGTTGGTGTTGGGGGTTGAACCTAGTGACTTATGTATGCAAACCATGTGATCTATACTGAGCCACACCCCAGCTCTTCTCACATTTCTAGATGCTTGAACATACACCCACTTAAATGTTTCTTGCAACTTTTTTCATGATTTATCAACTAGTGAATAAACTAGCGTACAGTCACATAACACTATATTACTTAGTAATGTAAAGGACTGAGTTATGGTGTGTACATAAGATGGGTGACTCTGAAAGGAAAGCGGGTTGAGAAGGCACACTGAAAAGTCTGTCTGTTGGGTATTCCATTTGTATGACTTTCTAGAGAAGGAAAACCATTGAGATAGAAAACCAATGGTTTTCAGAGACTGAAGCAGAATGAGGTTTTTGACAGTGAAGGGGCAGAAAAACAGTGTTTGGAATCATGGAACTTTATCTTGATTGTGATGGTGTCATAATGCTACATACCAAAAACAGCGACTATTGCTGCATGTAAATTTTACCTTAATAAACCTGATAATTAATTGACAGATGGGGTGATAGGTATATTCATGAATAAAATTTATCACAAAATCCTGCTTGGAAAGCAAAAATGAAGCCAGGGTCAGTGAAATCCTATTAATCAGTGGCTCCTTTCTGTTGTGTCACAAGAATTACTTCAAATCAGAAGACATCTTAAAGATTAGTGAATTGATTTTCCAACCATTTCCAGGTTTCAGAATCTTTTCTGCAAATATAATAACATTCTTAAGTAGACACCATATGTCAGATACTATAGCATGCACTTTGCATCATTCCTATTAACCCCCTCTTCCCCTGTAACTGTGGTTAATAAAATTAATCATCACTAATACATTGTTAATAATCACAATATGTTTGCAGGTGTGTAAACAGGCTTATATAACTTTCCACAGCTAGAGTGTGAAAATGATATTCAAACTGTTAATTTGAATCTAAAGCATATTCTTGTAGTCATTACTTTGCACAGCTCTTTTTCTGTTTAAACAAATAGGTGTGGAGCTGCTCTGATTGTAAATGTGTGAGTGGGGTATGAATCTGTTGGTATTTTCATTTTTAAAAAAAGTGTAATTTGAACCATGTTGCTCTGTTCTAATGATAGAATTAAATAAGGAAGAATTTGAAGCCAGAGAAGTCAAATGACTTGCTCTAGGTAACACAGCTGCATAGTGAATGAGGCATGACTCCTAACTGGCCAATTTTTCTTCCTTAACATGTCAACACACAATGCATTTAAAATTTTTATTAGAAGAGTTCATTTAACCTACCTAAGGCAAATCAACCGAAAAAATAAATCCCTTGAGTTGATTTTCTTCTCTTTGCAAAGTCATAATTTATAATTTTAAAAACAAAACTCTTTATACTTAAAGTAATAATGTTAATCACAAAGAAATTGGCTATAGTAATAAAAAAGAAAGCTGAGCTATCCAAAATACTTCCTTGACTAGCTGTTTCCATAATTTTGGCCTAGGGCATCTCAAGCTCATCTGACCCTTTTTTTTTTAATATGTTTGCTACATGTTTTACAAGCCAAATGACCTAAACAGATTTTATAAGAAATGCATGCACTCCCCACTCTGTTCTCCAATGCAGAGTCTCCTTCTGTTCCCACAAAGCCTGCAGTGTCCTGGAGCCCCATATGCATGCCCTGTTCCCAGAGAACTGTACCATAGTTCAGGCTAGGAACAAAGACCTGACTGATCTTCCTTCCAGTAAAACCCAGGAAAATACTACAACAGTTGATGAAGTAAGGCAGGCCAATTAAGGGCTCTACACAGTAAAGTGCTAAAATATGAGGTATGTGAACTTCACTGTACATATTCTCACACTAGACAAGAGCAAATGGATTTCTACATTATCTCATTACACAGAACAGGGGTCAAGATAAGTGGTTTTAAGTAGCTTTCAATAGAAATTGGGTGCAGTGTGGTCTCAAGTCATTAACTATGAGTCTGATTCTGTTAGTTGCACTGACCACCTCTAGATATTTCTGGAGCAAGACCAGGACAATATGCTATGGGATTTTTTTTATTACTGTTGTTGTTATTATTAGTTGGTTAGTTTCTTTTTTCTTTTTTTGTCATGTGTGTGTGTGTGTGTGTGTGCACTGAGACACTGGGAATTGAACCCATGACCTTCACACTGAGCTACTTCCCCAACCTTGAATTTTTTGTTTTGACACAGGTTCTTGCTAAACTTTTAAATTACCTTGTCCAGGATGGGCTTAAACTTTTATTCCTCCTGCCTTAGTCTCCACAGTGCTACAATTACAGGCATGTAATTATATACAAGCATCATAATTTTTTAAGCATAAAGTAGATGGTGGGAGTTTACTTGCTTCATTCATTCAGTGAATTATTAAGACTGTGTTCAGTTCCTTACATCCATTAGAGTACTGATTTCTATAATATTCTTGGACTCCAAGCATTGTTATTCTGATTTGTCCTTTCAACTTTTTGTGGGGATGCTGGGATGCTGATTTGAAAGATGCTGAAGAAACTGAGTTGCTCAAGCTCACACATCTGTTAAAATCTAGTGGAATCTGAGCTCTCTTCTTTCTGTAGATCACATTAACTTCAGAAGCAACAAAGATGCCAGCATGGCACAAACTAATATATCCAAATCCGGACCTTTTACTCCTGAAACACCATCTAATATGTACAGTTTGGCTGGCCTAAAACAATAAAGGTATTAAAATCCAATGAATAAGTCCAAAAGAGCTTTTGAAGTCACCTAGTCTGACTCCCTAATTTTGCAAACTCATTCTTTATTCAGCACATGTTTACTGAGAACCTGTTGTAATTTTCACAGCGCTGAGGATACCCAAATCACTGTGCCTTCAGGGGTTTGCAGAGCACAGGTAGTAAAAGTCAGGAAGACAGATCATTTGAGTGCTGGCAGTGGGAGGGCTGGGTAGCAGGAAGCTTAATGGAACCTGATGATTAGACACACTCCGCAAATTTGAAGGATCCAGGAGAAACAACGGCGCTTAATACTACAGAAAATACAAAAAAAAAAAAAAAAAAAAAAAGCAGCTGAAGGCATTGGAATTAAGTCATGGTGTGGGGGAGGGACAGACTTGGATTAAATATCTAAGAACATTTTAAGTCTAACCACTCACTCTTCCCGGCCCCATAGAGAAGGAAAGATGATGTTGGCATTAGACCTGTGCAGCCAGAACTCCAGCTCCATAGTTATTCCAAAACCTTCAATAGAAACTCAGTCAAAAGCTCTGCTACTTCTGTGGCTCCATTCTCTGCTCCTCTACATCTCACCATCCCTCATACTGGAAGTGATTCTGAGCATAGTTTTTTGCTTTTAATAGTTTAAAAAACAACTAAACAGGAAAAGTACAGAAATCTAACTGTGGAGGATCTCTGAAGCTAAAGCATACTCTATCAGAGATGAGAGAGCAGAGCTAAATCAAACAGTGACTGCTACCTTTTAGGTGGCCTAACTTATAAATCCAAGGCAGCAAAGATAATTAAGAATGAAGTTTTAAAAAAAGCAGCATCAACAAAAATAATATAAAAAGGATAACAAGATATCAACTAGGATGATTTGAAGGCAGTTTGAAGTTAGCTATATCTGGAAGGCACCAAAGCAGATGATTAGATACAGTATTCAGCTTAATGTGCAGGAAAAGCAATTGGGATGGAGCAAATCAGTTTCCTGAACTCTAATGCAGGGAATGTGGAGGGTTTTATTAAATATAAAATTAAATTTAGATTTATGGCCCTTGTTGATCCACTAGATGTAAACTGACATTATCGTATCATTATTTTTTAATTTCTTGCTTTAGATGCTTTATTAAACAAGAAAAATAGGCTGGAAGAGAAAATTCAGTGCCAATTTTCAAATAATTTTTGCATTTTCTCATAATTATTTCAGCATAACCCCATTTATTCCTTGCTTGAGTACCACAGAGTGTGATTTGCAAGAATAGAACTTCATGTTACGGACTAGATGAGACACAGGGAAAACGGCACTTACTAATACTGACCTTTTTCATTTAAATGAATGAAGTTCTTAATATTTTTAAAAATAATTTCCACAAGTGATGATGTAAAAAGCAATAAAATTCATCCAGAGAAAGTAGCATTGAAGGGGTGCTTTCTTAGGAGATTGTATCTAGGACAGGGAAGACGCATTGAGGCACCAATGGGTAAGCAGAAAGACAGATACAGGAGTCATCTGAGAGTGATTATCATTTCCAAAGGCTGGGGTGAATAGATCTCAGCTCCTTTTGCCAGAAGATGCTTCTGAGTCCTACACGGAACAAGTAGATATCTCCCTTTCTGCCACTTCACCAAGAAGACTCAGTCCAGAGGAGACAAACAGTAGAAGAGAAGTGAAACCAGCACAAAGGTCAGTCACCAAAAGGGGGGCCTGGACAGGGGTTCACCACTTGATAGAAGAATAAACAGCAGCTAAGAAGAACCTGAAATGTGATTAGGTCATCCATATGGAGTTTATTAAAGAAACTGGACAGAAGCGTTGTGCCTCCCCCACGACTCCACAGCTGAGTAAGTTTCCTTTCCAGGCTTTTCTAACAGGACCCCATCCACAGCTCAGATCTGGCAGAAATCCCCAGGATTTCTGGGGAGAGGTCCACTTGCACAGCTCTCGCTGACCCCTAAATCCTCACTTCCCAAATGCAAAAATAAAATGGGGCAGGACAATGAAGCAGCTCTTAGTGACATTTTCAACTTTCTTGAACAGCCTATTTCTATCCTGCTTGCCTACCTCGTGCCACTGTGACAGAACCAGAAGGCTTCAGGCCTTGGACCCTTGACCTGAGTGTCTACAGGTGTTTTGGGTTAGTTGGATTCATAGTCATTACCATTGCAAGTCTATCTTGTCCTCTTGTCTTCTGTAACCCAAGAAGGAAATAATTCAGTTCTCCTGCACTTCAAAGGATAGGAAAAGAGCCCTTTTCCTCTGGGCTGTTGGGATTAAAAAGAGGTTGGGGCAGATGAATGGAGTCTGATGTGTCATCTTCACCAGCTGCTCATAGCACTAGTAGTAAGTAGAAATGACTTTCCAATCCCTTCTGCCATACATCCCCAGTTCAGGAAGTACTAATATTCCCCAGTGATCCCCCAGTATATACCCACTATGGTGAAGTTTGTGTTCTGTATGTTTGTGTAATCCATAAGGGTAGGTTGAATATTAAAAATTTTCAGGATGATTTTCAACGGTATCCATACTTATGTGAGACTTCAAGGAACAGGAGTGTTACACTGCATTAAACTCATGAATTTATGAATTGCTTAGAGTGAACTGTTATAAAAGTAGTGAGCTTATTTAAAAAATAATAATCTAGGAGGTGTAGAGACATCGAAATAATAGTGAGGGGCTGTACAGATGACTGGAGGTTAAGATATCTCATCCTATAGTACTTAGTGAACAGAAGTAAAACGAATGCAGCAACTGCCCTAGATGGTTTTATCAAAAAAATTTGTGTCATGCTGGGTCCTCCTATTCACATATTGCCCTAGAGATTGGAATGATTCTAGGCTGAAGCAACCCCTTCAGAACTGTATACCAGACTATCTGAAGCCATTACTAGAATCAGGATAAAAAACAAACCCAAGTTTTGTCTGGAAACTTTGGACCTAAACCCTAAAACTCAGTTGGGACTGGGTAGCTTCTCCTTTGGCCCTTAAAAGTGAAAAAGTTGGTGATGTTCTCTCTCAGTATCTTGATGGTCTCAGCCCACTTTCTAGGGAACTCAAGGAGTCAAAAAAGAATTTTTTGGTTCAGAATCGAGTTATACTCTCCACTCGAGGGAGGATCAAAGTAATCTTAGGGTACTAATCTCCATGTAGTCAATGGAAAGAGAATCATCTCTATTTGGATCTGTAATGAAAATGAATGTTTTGGGTAACTCTATGAGTGAGGACCTGTGGAGCAGTACATGAAATATTCGTGGATAAACATGGACAGGGTCACTCTGAAAATTTACTGCTTCCTTCCAAGTTCTGTGCTCTGTTATAGTGCTTGAGATTTTAAGGCTGAGAAGTAAAGAACTGGTTTATGCAAGCAGAGGCTTTCAGAATCCAAAATCTGATAGGAGACACCAGCAGGCTTGAAATCTTGAGAAGAGCTGCAGTCTGAGTCCAAATTTAGTTGGCTGCAGAATTCCTTGTGCTCAGCGGGAGCTCATGGTTTGTCCTATCAAGAACTCCAGTGGATTGGAGAGGCTCACTCACACTGTGGGGGTTATTCCACTCTCCTCAAAATCCACCTATTTAAATATTAACTTCAGCTAAGAGAACACACAGAGTAAGTTTTGACCAAATATCTGGGCACTGTGGCCCGGCTGCACTGACACACACATTATTACACAGGGATTAGATTTAGACATTAGAGAACCATTATCAGCCTACTGCAATAAGTAATAAATTCCAGACACTATTATAAGCTTTCACATATATTAATTCATTTAATATTCACAGCATCTTCAGGGTAGAACTACTATTATCCCCATTATACAAATGACACTGAAATAGAGAAGATAAGGAATATGACTAAAGTGACACAATTGGTAAGTGATAGAGCCAGGATTGAGACCAGCAACCCGGTTTAATCTAATTAAGTTTGGAATAAAGATTTCAATTTCTAGTAAATCTTCATCTTTATTGTCTCATAGGCTTTTAAATTACATTCAACGTTTGATTTCACTGCCCGGATAGTTTTTACTTGTTAATTCACTATCTGAGAGTGATAACTACTCTAAGGGTGGGGTAGTTTCTGCAGTAATTTCTCCTTTGTCCTCTTCCCTCTTTTCCTCCTATTTGCAGTGACAACTTTGTCCCTTGTTTTGGTTTCGTACACTTACCTCAGATCATGGCCTCTGTCTTCATTTGACATTTAATAGACTCAGCGCTTGTCTTGTATCAGGGTCCAGTCATGGGGGAAGAATTCCAAGCCCCATTTCAGCATTCCCAGCTTCCTCCAGAACCTACAAGTTCTGCCGTTATCTTCCCCTGAGGAGATGCTGGAAACTGGCTCAGAGTGGCTAAGAGGAATTGTGTCCTCTGACTGGGGTCCAGGGGTTATTGTAAGGAGTGTGTGAGATAATTTTAATACATTTTGATAGAGAAAGAAGATAGCCAGGGTGTTAGATGAGATGTAATAATCTAGGTTTTTCCTTATCTCGAAACCAGGATGTAACCGAGAAATCCCGCATACCACAAAGGTGAGCTGTATGTAAATAAAGGCCTCAGGACAATTTCAGCAACTTTATTTCACTTCTCCCACCCAGGCTGTCTGCACAGCACAGTAAACCACCTTCTTAAGCCAAAATGTTATGAAGCTGAAGCCAGTTTTCATATCAGTTTGCTTTTTTCTTAAGCATTTTGCATTGCTATTTCAAATGATTCTTATTTTAGTAGCTAAATACTCGTGTTTTCTATTATGATTAAAGTCAGACAAAAGTCCTTTTCTTTGTTTGGATAGAAATTCATTCTCTAAGTATGTTCACACTTGTGAACTAGGCTGGTTCAGTCTCCAATAACTCTGGTAGACAGACGGCAGGAATGCTTTCTCCTCTATGAAAGAAGTCTAGATTCAGGGAATTTAATAATTTAAAGGCACACACATAATGAGTCAGGACTGCCCCCTTGAATATTTTGATGTCCTCGTGTGAAATGAGCACAGTGGGTAATATTAGAGAAAAGACCTGATGCGCCACCTTCTTCTGGACATATGAGCAAACAGCTCTATTTTAGAAAGCTAAAATTCTCTGTGGTCCCCTGCAATAGCTCAGTCATCTAAGTGATTTTGAAGCTGGGTAAGTTTGAACAGTTCCTTGAATAAAATAAGATCATTGAAAATGACCTAACAAGTTGTATGCAAAAATATAAGTACTCTATATAATTTCAATCCATTACAAGTTATTATAATACAATGAGGGAAACTCATATTGAGTTGCTTTATTTTGTTACTGTGCTTATTTTATATAGTGAAGCCATGATGCTAGATACAAAATTCTCTACAAATTTGACCTGATTTCTTGGTCCATTTTTAAATCACAGCTACACATACAAAATGCCCATTTTGCCTAAGAAAGTGTGAATATGCGTTATAAATGTGGTATTTTTAAATGGTATTTACTATTTTATTTATGCTAAATGATTTCTAAATCAGGTTTTAACAAGAGTATTTGTTAAAATAGTGTAAGATGTGCTAGGGTGAACCACTTGTCTATATTGATTTTAAGCTATAAAAATTTAGATAGTATACTTAATCTCTCCAAGAATTTTATTTTCCAGAGAAAGGAAATATATAATAAGACCTATTTCATAGATTTTTAAATAATAAATAATGTAACCACTGGACAATAACAGGTATAACAGAAGGCCCATGATTAGCACTGTGTACAAATTATCTGTTGTTATTATTCACAGGGTATCTCATTCTTGCCCCAGTTGACTTAGACAGCAATATAAAGGAGAGTATAAAAGAGTGCTGGGGGAAAAAATCAAAAGGATATTGCTTTTCTACTGTAGCTATAATATCATACCACAAATTCAGTGGCTTGAAACAATGTGAATTTATCTTACAGTTCTTAAGTTACATGTTACAGTTTCACTGTGGTAACATCAAGGTTCTTGAGCTTCTAGGGAAAAAACTCATTTCCTTATGTTTTTCAGCTTCTACAATAATCCTTTCTTCCTTGTCTAAAGCCAGTGATGAACAACTGATCAAATCTTAAATTTTATCATGCCAATATTCATCTTAGCCACATATCCCTGTTCCCCGGTTATAAGGACTCTGGTGGCCACATTGAGCCTATCTAGGTATCTAGGGTAATCACAAAATTCTTAAGTTACTCACCTTTGAAAAGTGCTTTTGTTATTTATGATAACATATTCATATGTTCTGGGAATTCCAGTGTAGACACGTTTGAGAGGAGCATCATACAGACTGCCAAGGATATGCCCAATAGATGCCATAATAACCACACATTCAATGCCACCTATTGAGGAGTTCCAACTCAGGCTTTGTTCCTTTAATTTTGTTCCTTTTAATTTTGATTGTATGACAATAAATTTTGGTTCTGTATTTCTTAGTAGCCTACAACTACTGAGAAATAGCTAATTGTCATGTACCTAGAAAAGGCATGGTAATTACAGACCTCCCTTCAGCCCACATTCCACTGGTAGATCTTGGTCACATATATCCTCCAACTCAAGGAAGCCCAGAAAATATCCAAGCCCAAGAAAACAAAACAAATAAAAAGAACCATTTAAAAAAGTCATACCAATATCTGTTCCATCTTCTGGCTGTTATAATACTCCAGTCAGAGAAATAGGCAGAGCAATGTCTAGAAAGATACAAGACATGAGAATGGGGAAGATTGACAATTAACATGAGCTTCATGGTACTGGAATAAAAACAGACCTGAAGATCAATGGAATAGACTAGAAGATACAACCACAACCACAAATATACTTAGCTATCTTATCTTCGACATAGGGGCCAAACATGTTCCCTGTAAGAAAGATAGCCTCTTTAATAAGTGGTGCTGGAAAAACTGGCTTTGTATATGCCAAAAACTAAAACTAGACCCATGCCTATCACCATGCACTAAACTAAAATCAAAATGGATCAAAGATCTAAATATTAAAACAGGAACACTAAATCTGCTGGAAGCCAGAGTAGGTAGAAATAAAAGATATAGGGGTAGGCAGAGAATTCATGAACAAAAATCAAACTGCATGGGAAATACTTCCCAGAATCAATAGCTGGGATCTCATCCTATTAAAAAGTTTTTGCATGTCAAAGGAAATCTCCAACAGAGTGAAAAGAAAACCCACAAATTGGGAAAAAAATCTCAGACAACTGTCCCTCAGACAAAGGACTTCTATCTAGAACATGTAAAGAATTAAAGAAAATCAAACCCCCAAAATTCAAAGACCCAATCCAAAAATGGGCATCTGAGATGAATATACACTTCTCAGCTTAAGAAATACAAAAGACAAATAAATACATGAAAAAATGTTCAGCATCATTAGTCATCAGAGAAATGCAAATTAAAACAACACTGAGAGTTCATCTCACTCCAGAAAGAATGGCCAAGATCAAGAAAAACATCAATAAAAAATGCTGGAAAGGTTGTGGGGAAAAAGGAGCCCTCCTGCACTGCTGTTGGGAGTATAGGTTGGTGCAGCCACTGTGGAAATCAGTCTGGAGGTTCTCAAAAAGCTGGGATTGGAAGGCCCATTTGACCCAGCTATTCCACTTCTGGGCATATTCCCAAAAGAACAGAAAACATTGTACCACAGTGATATATGTGCACCCATGTTTATAGCAGCACAATTTGTAATAGTGAAATCTTGGAAACAACCTAAATGTGCATCAACTGAGGAATGGATAAATAAGGTGTGGTACTTTTTTTATACAATGGAGTACTACTCAGCTATAAAGAAGGATCACATTGAGGCTTTTATAGGTAAATGGACACGACTTGAGACCATACCCATAAGTTAAATAAATCAAACTCACATGTGTAAATACCATATTCTCTCCCTAATGTAAGAAAATGAAAGAGTAAATAAGATACAAAATCTTCAGTAAATATTGTTGAAGGATAACAAACTACCCAAAGGGGAAAAATAAATCAGATAAGGAAAAAGAGAAAAGAAGGAAGATAAAAGAGAAAAGATACAAATTTATATATATACACTTAAGATAGCTAAGAGGATTGTGTTACTAACACAGTTAACATTCATAGGATAAGATGAATTTTGCAAGTCTATATCTGGTAATCTGAGTAACTATTTTGAAGATAACTATGCAAAATAACAACCTTAGTTATGTTTCTACCACCTTGTTTTGCAGGCCTATATTTTTATTGTTTTGGGCTGTTTGTTATTGTTATTTATTAGTCTCTTTTGTTTCTTGCTTTTTTGTAATCTGTTTTGTCTTTCCCTCTAATACAGAAAGGATAGATGTACATGTATAGGCTTATACACACTTAGAACTTCTCCTAAAGAGTTTGCAAGAATTGATTTTATAAGGAGTGATGGTATGAACAGTTACTTGGAAGAAAACGAGACATTATGGTAGCCACTGCTGATTTCCTATCATCTTGTTGTGAAGTCCAGTAATGCTTATACCCTTTGTTTTGATTGTTCTTAGTCTGTTCTGTGTTATTTGATTTCAATATGTGTGAAAGTGTGGACAGCTATTTTGAAGAGAACAAGAGACATTATGGTAGCCATTGTTGATTTTCCTATTGTTGGGTTTTGAAGGCCTGTAATGCTTTCATTCTTTTGTTTTTATTGGTTTTATACTACTGTGTTTTGTTTGAATTCATTGTGTGTGAAGATATGGACAACTATTTCAAAGAAAACAAGAGACATTATGGTAGCCACTGTTGATTTCCTGTTCACTTGTTTTGAAATCCTGTGTTGCTTGCATTGTTTTGTTCTGATCTGCTTTCTTCTGTTGTTTTGTTTTGTTCTGTTTAAAATAAAATTTTAAAAAAATGAGCTTCTACTTTGTAGCTTGCTAAGTGAGCAACAGCCTTTAGAAAGCCTTAGAGTTTGGCATCAATGACTTAGTCTGGCTTGGTTTGCAGAAACTTGGATGCTGAGCCAGACCATTTCCTGGAAAAGCTCACAATTACTGCACCCTCTTCTAGGTTAGATTATCAGACCAGTGAAGAGACCCATATTCAATGTCATAGACCCACTGCTTCATGTTCTGGGAGCACGGAAATGTCCAACAGATACCAAATTGATTCTTGCAAGGGTAAAAGGTGTACTAGCAATGGTATTCAATTTAAGGCAAATATTTTTTTCTTTGTTGTCTTCTGTAGCTAATTACAGTTTTCATCTAGTATTTGTGGGAAATTCATTTCAAGATCTGCTGTGGATACCAAGTCTCATATAAAATGGTGTCGTATTTGTATGTAAACAAGTACATCCCCCTATATACTTTAAAATCATCTCTAGATGACTTACAATGCCTAATACAATGTAAATGCTATGATTGTTATACTTAATTTTTAAGGTAATAATGACACAGAAAAAAGTCTGTACATGTTCAGTACAAGCGTGATTTTTTAAAAATGTTTTCTATCCACAGAGAACCTATGGGTGCAGAACCTAAGCAAAACAGAGGGCCGATTATAATAGATACTGAAAGCAGAAAGAAACTAAGGGACTAGAATTTGCCTCAAAGTACACACAGTTCAATGAACCCTCAGAGGCTTTGAAAATTGAAGTGAGTTTTCTAGTACATCTCTTTCCACATCACACAACCTCTCTCCTGCTTCTAGAGGCAATTATTTTTCCCCATTCTTTTGCAATTTGTTTTAGATAGGATTTGATGTATCAGGTTGCCTTTTCCCTGGGTTTGGGGAATAGAAAAACAGAACTTGAATGCAAAATTGCTTCTAAGTTACTTCAAGTATATTGGTAAAGGAAAACTGGTGAAGAGAGGCAAAACCCAGGCATTCCTAAAGGAAAGAAAAACTGTAGGCTATATTATGAATTTTAACCATTGTGCCACCTTTGTGGCATGTTGGAATTTTATAGACCATCATTTTCTGTAGTTATAAAATAACAGTGAAAATATGTATTAGGCCACAAGTCCTGTGCTAGGAGGAATTAAGGTATAGATATCCGACTGAAATCACAGAGTAGGTGGGTGGAGTTTGTGCACCTAAGAGGTGTGCACTTCTCTGTTCTAAAATGTATTTATTTGGTATTCATGGGACTTTGAAATTGGGGAAGGAGGCCCTCACAGGAGTGTGTCTTGGGCAGCAAGGGGACAATGTCTGAACAGGGTGGATTTTGTTGACTTGCCTTTGTCTCTTTCCCCAATTTTGCCATCTCCCCCAGTTTGCCACATGTCCTGCTTCCTTGTCTCAGGGAACGCAGAGGTTCATCTCTTTGATCAACCATTTGCTTTCTTTTTCTCTTACGTTACCCAAAAGTGTAGTTGTCTGATTTGACTCACCATCAGGTAGCTACTTTAGAGTACTGTTAGCTTCCTACAGCAATTATGGACCCTGACTGCCTGGGTTCAAATCTCTCTGCAGCTTGTTTGCTGTTTGGCCTTGAGCCAGTGACAACCCACTTGAAAGTCCTGGCTCCTTGCCTCAGTAGCATCTTCAGCACATGTCACTTTCATTCACTTATTGTCTCTGAACAAGGAATGATGGAAGCCACTGAGGAATTAGTAAATCCTTCATATAAGATTTTATACACAACTGTCTAAAATCTGAAGCAACTGTTAAATAGCAGTCAGTGGGTGATCTGGTCCTTTGTATAGCCCAAGCACAGAATCACAACATACCTCCAAGTAAGTCAAAGATTAGAGTATATAATTGGAATTTTTAACAGCTGTTACCAGGACATGGTAGACCTTATCAAATGGAGTGTTTCCCTGCCCATCAAACAAGTCCTTCTAGATGAACTTCATGAACCTCAAGAGCCTGGGAAATGGAATTAGAATTGTTAAGGGAAGAGGCCTATGAGTTTTTGCCACCATGATAATTCAGAATCAAGTACCACCTTATAAGGAGAGAGGAAGTATTTACCTACAGGCAAATTACTAAACGACATAGGTATTCAGGACCAAAGAAAGCCAAACCTTATTTCCAAGTATGCTGACTACTTACCTCATTTATCTCATACCATTCATACATGACAGCTTGTTCAGGAGGCACAGGTGCTATCATAGTACAAAGATTACATGGAAGCTCATCATGCACTAAAGCACATGGGACAGCTAGTGGGGCAGAACCTCCTCAAGAAACTAGACCTTGATAAATATTCTTTCTGGTCAAACCACCACAAGAAGATATTGATTGTACATGTCTTCAGTAGCATAACTTGTGTGTGATAACCAGCTGTTCCCACACAAATCAAGTAAATCTACAGATAAATTAGGAAAATGTCCCCCAGGAGGAAAAATTGGGCCCTGATTGCTTGAAGATGATTTTCAATGGTACAGAATGTTAGATAACATTGACTCCTATAATGGCATTAGATAATATTGACTTCCATAAAAAGAAAATCATTCCTCTCTCTTGTGATACTGGGGATGGAACCCAGGAACTTCACACATACCAGGCAAGCATTCTACTACTGAGCTACACTCCCAGACCCCACTTTTAAGAATTTTGATAATTTATATGCCATGTGTATCCTTTTTACTTAATACTCCTTAAAACCATTTTTATTTTTAATGGAAGTAAATTTAGAAAGTAAACTTTTATACAATTCCCATTAATGGATGGAAGCTCAGTATTACCTGGAAGGTAATTAATATACATATAGACTGGCAGCAAGAACAGTTTTTAAATTCTGGCTAGATAGTATTGGTTGGTGTCATGGTTTGTGTCCAGATGTCTCCCCAAAGTCTCATATGGTCATGCGGGGTGGGGCGGGCTTTTGGAGATGACTGAATCTAGAGTTTGTGACTGATTCATGGTCTAATGCTGGGATTAAGGTCATAAATTATACACCAGCCCTAGGACAAGCAGCCTTGCATACACTATAAGGGAGAGGAAAAAGACTTGGTCTCTCTCCCCTCTTTGTTTTCTTATTTTAAATTTAAGTTTAAATTAAGTTTACCTACATTAAGTACAATTTAGGTATATATAATGACCACATTCATTATAGGAATTTGTATCTGTACATGATATATCTCATTTCTTTTTTTCCCCCATTCCCATTCCCTCCTTTCAAACCCTTTCCCCTCTCCATTCACAAAGCTCAGTTTTCATTTTACCCTTCTTTTCTCATTTGCTTCTTTCCTTTCCTTCCTTTTCCATCCCCCTCTCCATTTCCCTTTTCCTTTGGAACAGTTTCTTCCTATTTTATAGTATCTATTTTACATTTACATTCTTATTTACATTTTTCCTCACACCAGAGAGATAATGCAATGTTTACACAAGTGTGTCC